>CABFPE010000079.1:300694-342114 GCA_900660155.1 Hofstenia miamia
TGTATATATATATATATATATATATATATATATCCATACTCCAAACTTTCATCTTGGAAAAATACAAAATCTAAAGGAAATAATGAAAATAATATAAAAAATATGAACTAGATTATAATGTTTTGGAAATCTTACATGACAATTTTTTAAAAATACTAATTGATATACAACCGCAGGTAGAAAAATAGTTATTTTTTATGATATCGTAAATGCTCCAGTTAGGACACAGAATAAAATTGCAAATCATTTCACTGATGGTCGTCATCACAACATATCAACAATCTATATTTCACAATCATATTACAATGTTCCAAAGAAAATAAGGACAAATTGTACATACATGGTTTGATACACTCCTATATATAATGATAATTATTTTAATCCAGACCTATTTGAAAGTTTGTCTAATTATGACTTTTTATTTGTAAACAAAGAAAAGAAAACTGTTGACAAAAACTTTAATGAAATTTTGTAATCAATAATAAACACACACACAGGAAAGTGTCATCTATTTTAAGAGTTGAGCAATGGGTCAAAAATTATTTTCTAATATAATTATATAAAAATGAACAATGATGGATATAAAAAACTAGTAAATCTATAAGATGAAGCCAGTATGCAAGAAAACAGATTTTGCAACAAAAATGTGACTACATCAACCAACAAAATGAAGTTCAGTACAATTTACAAGAAACTTTCAAACCTATTAAACAATCTATTTCAAATCAAGGAGATCTTTTAAAAGATCAAATAAATGTCATTAAGGAAAATCTAAGGGATCAAACAAATGAATTAGTTGAAATGAAAAAATCAAATCCAGTTACAAAATGCAATAGAGGATTGCAAGCCATATAATCTTAGAAGCTGAAAGTTCTCTTGATGAAAGTTCTCTTGGAGATGTGAAACAGGAACAAAAGCTCCACAGATTGAAACAAATTTTAATATAGATATTCAAAATAAATATAGTTTAACTTTAGCAAAGGAATTTAAACTAATTTGTAATGCTGAAAAGGTGAATTAATTAATAAAATAAATACTATTATAAATAATAATAGTAAAATAAAGAAAAGTTTAACCATAGCAAATAATATATTATAAGAAAAGTATTATGAGTTTAAAGTTGAAATAGGTAAAGTTGAAAAAGAAAAGAAAGAACCAAAATTAACAGATGATGAAAAGGCCCATTACGATGCAATTATTTTTGAATATAATGAAGTTGTTGGTAAATATAATGAAAACAATGACAAATATGATAATTTAGAAAATGATAGAAGAGAATTGAACAAATATAGAAATTTTAAAAAATTTATAAAAGAAAATGCTAATGTAGTTGATGTAAATACATCTAATGACGGAAATATTCAAGAAAAATCTGTTCAAAAGAAAACTAAAGCTTCCCATTAAAGGTTTATGATATGTTTGTACTTACATTTATAGATATGGATAAATTATATAGAGAATATATTTTGGAAGCTTACTGTGTAGATCAAAATGGGATGCCGTATGGAAAACCAATTATCTCTGAACCAATTGATCAATCCTTATAAAATCGTTTTACAAAGAGATAATAAAAACAGGATATGTACAGAGTATTTAGGAATCGTGTAAACCTTTACTGGGGTTACAGGTAATTGCAAAAATCAAAAAGTTAAGAAGATAATTAAGGGTCGAAATGTTTTCTACTATAATAATCCTTCACAATTAATGGATCGCTTAGAATTACTTCTAAGAATGCTGGAAATGACAGTGCTCAAGTTTATAGTGAAATTATTCAGTTAATTGACGAATTAGTAATATTAAAAGCTATTACTTAAGATGTTAAGAAGTTTTACAATAAATTACAAAATTAATTTTCTTAAAAGTTAACAGAGAAAGGTTTAAGAACTAAAGTCTGTTAAATAAAGTTAAACTTTGTCACAAAATTAATTTCACTCTTACTTAAGTTTGACGCCAGAAAAAAAGATTTCCTTTTTTCCTTATATAGTAGATATGGCTGGAACTCCACTATTTCTATATTCAAATTATGAAAATGTTATATTTAAACCTTCTGATTTCACAGTAAAATTTGTAAATCCCATAAGATTACACACACACAACCACATTACATTTGCTTAGATCAAATACATATGCCATACTCTTGGCACAACATTTCTGAGGAGTATAAGAACAACAACATTGAATATTCCGCTGATGAGGCTATTACTTGGACAAAAATTACATTTACTTATGGTATTTATCAGTACAAAGATATAACAGCATATATAAACAATGAAATTGTAGCAAATGTTCATATATCAATAGGAACCTTAGCCAAACAAGTTGAAATTATTTTTAATGAGAATACTTACAAGGTATTAGTTTCATTACAGTCTCAAATGTGTTTAAAATTATATATAGAATTTGGTGATCTATTAGGTTTTGTTAATAACTTTAGTAAAAACCATCAAATGATCTTGCAAAAAACTACAATTTCAAATCATATCCCTAGCATTACAAAAGGAATTGATAACATTTTAATTCATTGTTCTCTGATAAATGATAGTATATATTGGTAGCTGAAAGCAAAACCATTGTATCTGCAAAAAATATGGATTTTGGTTTTTTCACAAAACTATTCTTAAGTGATCGTTGGAAAATATGCAAATGTTTTCATTTTCTAATATCAATAATTTCATTGTTATTTAATGATGTATGACATGGTATGTACAATAAGTGCTGATTTTTGTTAAAGCAAAACCATTGTATCTGCACTGGACAATGCTATTCATTATTAATCTATAATAATGTGGATGAATTACTAATAGCATAATGTCATATATTGATGATTTACCATTCTAGTCAATCACAAACACTTCTGGTGATATTAAAGTTCAAGGCCATAGTTCTGGAGGGAATTTTCAAATCATTTACTACTGCTATGCTAATGTGCAATACTTCAACACCAGAGGCAAAGAAAAGTTTGCATCAGTCTCAACCAAACAATGACATTGAGGCCAATAATGCACAGCATAATCATTTGAACTGCATTATTCTGAATATTCAAATACAATAGATTGAAGCGTGGCTGAAGCAAATATTAATCCAGTGTTTGTGCCCACCCATAGTTGCAAATAAAGAGTTAGAAATGAAGAAAATCACCAACGTACTAAATGCTCAAGTCAATATAATATGGGGCATGGTGCAGGAGTAAAGGATCTTAGTCAAAACACTTCTGATATCTTGAGCTATCTGGACATTTCTGGGTTTGTATGACAACCGAGTTTTATTTCTGACAGTGCTCGTCAAAAAGAGAAACATCAAATGGTGTACAACTGTGGCAGGATTACAGTCAACTAGAGCTAAGTCATATTACTATTTCTGCCAAAGAATGGGCAACGGGTATAGCAGTGTACAAACGGTTTTTTCTTAACACTGTCCATTTTAGACATTGTTGTAAGAAATACTATTGAAAAAGCAGTCAATGAAAATGTCACATCAGGGCAAAGTGATGGCAAAAGCACGTCACCTGATGCAGTAGTTAAACAAATCTGAGTTCATATCAATTGTTTCTCAAAGTTCCAAAGCATTATTGCCATCCCTGAACAACTCGTAAGTTTGTGGACAGTTTTTAAATCCACAAATACCCTCTGAATACGTTTTTAGCTCTGGTGCAAAAACCATGATTTTGCAGATACAATGGTTTAGTTTTCAGTTGCTGATATAATGGAAATTCTAATGATATAGTATTTATTTTTACTACAAATGATTTACAAAACAACCTTTGTGCAAGCCTTTTAACAAAATCAACACTAATGAAATAAGAGATATAAGAATACGCATTACTGATAGCCAAAATCAAATTATTAACTTAAATGATAATCATGTTCATTTAGTATTTTTAATAAAATGAGATTATTTTTAATTTTAATTTCACTAAAATTTATATAGACATGACTAACTCTTATGAAGACTATTTAAGGGTTAATTTTATTTAACCACAGAAATAGAATTCTCTTCTCCCCTTAAGGCTCCCTTGAGTGAATCAAATCCCCCACATATACTAAACAATAACAAAAAGCTAGATACACCAAAAGTAACTAATAAACGTAAAGATATTGAGTTTGGCTTAGAAACTCAAAATGAAATAAAGAGAATGGAAATACAATTGTTGTTGAAAAGCTTTTCAAAGAGTGAGCCCCGGAGTTTGACAATATAACAGCAAGATTGTTAACTACTGTGAAATTAATTTCACTTTTACTTTAAGGGGATAGGATTTCCCTGGGAAAAATATTTTCTTTATCCTTAATATTTGATCTCCAACCTCAAAATATAATTCCTGCTGCAGGTAATATTCAAAATAAAAACAATTACAAGCTTAGTTGATAATTCTACAGATATAATACCTTATGATTGGTTTAATGCTTATATACATGTAGATGTGAAATTTAAAATAGTGAAGCTTGATAATAAAGGATTTGTTACAACAGATAATGTTACAATTAGTGGTGATGTTTATTCACTTTTTAAGAGTATTTGTAGAATATAGTAATACTTCTACAACAAATCTTACAAATTTTTCAAAAGTTGCCCATTTACACAACATTCTTGAGTATTCAGAATCTTATTTGAACACTACACAAAATGAATTTTTGTACAATCACAACGATGATAAAATAGAACTTCTTAAAGATGGAAATGAAGTAAATGCAATTTTTATCTCAGTAAAACTGATTTTTTTCAGAGGTTTAAGACATAGTATCCTATCTGCTGGTAATGTACAAATAAATTTTGAATTAGCAAAGATAACAAGTTAATATTTAATCCAGCTGGAAAAGGAAAACTAATTGTCACACAATAGCGACTCTTTGTACCACAATTAGCATTTAAACCTAGTGGAAGAAAGATGTATTGGAATAGATTAATAAATATAAATGGGTGCATATAAGAAACTCCTTAGAGGAATCTAATCCTATAAATAATAAATCAGGCATAGTTAGAATAAGCAATTCAATACAAACACCTAAATATGTTTTCATTTATACCATCACTGAAGATAGAATTAATGATCAAAGCAAAAACAAACTTGACTTTGATACTTTTAATTCTAATGACATTTCTTCATGTTAGTTAAAATTTGGAAATGATCATTTCTATCCACAAGTGGAGATTCATCCAACTAGTGAGTTTCCAAGACTATTTACTGAATTTATATATAGATAGAAATATATTCAACAAAAATGTCGATTTACTGTTTTTCAGAAATCAGTAAATATTAGTAGTGAATGGATATGTTACCTTATTCAAGTTTGCAAGATAACTGAAAATTACTTGGGATAAAGTAATGTACATTAAGTCTATGCAAATTACGTCGATACAGTACATTAATTCTGAAGAACACAGAATCCTTAGGTGATTTTAAGCGCCTTATTTAATGCTTTATTGGTAATATTTATTTTATTTTTTACCATATTAAATACATATATTATATGTTTTTACTAATGTTTTGAGCTAATTCTCTTTGGAAGCAGTTTCTACCACTAATAGCGATTCTATGGTTCTTGTACAAAATATGAATTTTATTAATGTTTTGAGTTAAACTTATTCGGTTGCATTTCCTTCCACTAACAAGTGATACTATGATTTTGGTATATCATAATTATTCATAATTATGAATTTAATTTTAGAATTATCAGAATGGAACAGATTCCATTTCTAAACTTCGACATATTAATTAATTTAAATTATTATTATTATCTTTTTTGATGAATCACTAATTATTCAATGAAAGATTTTAAAAAATTCTTTGGTATTTTAAGATTTAAACTCCTGAAAATATTCATTTAGATGAATTAGTTGCTTTGAGGAGCAAAATGAATTCACATAAAGTTAAAGATAAAAGTAAAAACACTTTGAAAGGAATAACAAAAAAGAAAAAAAATTAACTTTTAAAGATTATACAAATTTTGTAGAAACAAATAAAATTGGTGTTTCCAACAATTATACATTGTGAAATAAAAAACATAAAATTAGTTAAATCAATACAGAAAAAACATCATTATCACCATTTGATGATAAAATATATTACTTAAATAATAATGAGTTTTCCATATGGCTTCCTTTAAATAATTGTAATTCATGTATAAATTAGCAGTTAAAAATGGACTGGTTGTTTATTCAAATAATCAAATTTCTCTTTACACCCTAAGATTTATATTAATTACATTGTTTTAAAATGAAAACATATTTGGGTGACCACAAAAGGCAGAGATTATAAAAAATGCTCAAGAACAAATTGGTACATAGATTAAAAGGGAGGGGGTATAATTGAATAATTATTTATGTGTATATATGGAACCGGACCATTTTTAACTAATGGTGTCATGTCATTATGCGCCATATTATGGTAAATATAATGGTATGGTAGAAAAATTTTATAGCTTTTGTGGAATGCAATTTTAAAAATATGGCCATAATAATAAACCATGAGTTTTTTAAGCATTCAAAATTTATATTATGTTTCAAGAAAATTGTTAACTTATCTTTAATGTAATTTCTTATATCTTATATTTATAATAATTAAGTTTTTCTGCAAATAGATTTTGATAAGATAACTTTTAAAGGTGTTTTAAAACATTACTGAACAGCTTTAGTACATCAAATACTAAAGATGAAATTATTTCCCATTTGTGAAAGTAGTAGAATTCAATAAATCCTAACGATTAAATTGTTTTTCATTTTTAAGGTTTGCACTTTACAAAGCGTATTTTATTGGAAAATAAATAAGTGGTATTTTTTTGAATTTTTCAAAATGTTTCTTCTGCACAGTCAATTGCTCGTTGAATTGGGCTGCCTTCCCTAAATTTTCAAGAAGTTTTTGGAATTTTCGAATGATTTTTGTGGATAAGATCAATTAAATATTAATTGTGCATTCTTAGGGTGTTGTGGGAATTCAAAATTATAAAATTTGTTAACAGTTAGGGTAAATACCGTAATTAAAATGCAGTTTCAGATCGATCAGTCTTTGGAAATTCAAAGAGTGTAAAATTACAATAAATGAACGCACACCTTCAATGCCATCATAATCTCTAGGTGTGGTCTTATGAAAACTCTATTTTAGCAGCTACTACTAAAAATGCTGTTCTAAAAATCACTTTATTTATTTTTCTATATTGATTTCAATAAATTTATCCTTCTAAGAAGTTGCAGCAAATTGCTATTGATTGCTTTGAATGGATTCTATAAATGAAGATATAATCAAATATTGTAGTACTGTAGTTAGTTTAGGTGCATAAAGATCATCAGTCAAAACTAACTTCACCTCATTTGAAAATAGAAGAACTTTCAGCCTACATTAACGACTTTATTGAAAAAACAAAAACAAATTCTCATCGAAAAGCAGGTTATTCAAACACAGCTTATGGTATGAGTAAACTTGGAATGATTGCTCTTTCTAATGTAAGTTTCATTTTAATTATGTAAGTCTTTTTGTCCCATCATGAAATATAATCGGAAACTTTTATATTTATTTACGCTTCTTATAATCGTATTTTATTTGTGGGATTCGCTATTTTACTTTCATTGTATTTTTAGATCTTTGCACGTGAGCTAGCTGGTGAAAATATTGCTGTCGTTTCGATGTGCCCGGGTTGGTGTAAAACTGATATGGCAGGAGCAAAGGCACCAAAATCAGCGGCTGATGGAGCCGATATAGTTACTTATTTAGCTACTAAAGATAATATTATGGAGCTATCTGGTAAATTTATTAAAGAAAAGGCAGTAGCAGTGTGGTAGAACATCAATCTTTCCAATTTCAAAAACATGTATATTCTTGAAGTTTAGATATATTTTAGGACATTGTTATCTATTGAATTTTTCATTTATTACAAACTTAAGGCTTGCTATCATTTTAGTTTTTGCAGTTACCTTGAAATATAGTAATGAACAAACTAAGAGTTCACTAACCAAAATTGCACTCGTAAAACCTTGAGGACATCATTAATATAATTGCAATAAATTATGTGTAATGCTCACGTACTTAGAAAAACATGTTTGTTATTTATTATTAAGAATGCTAAGGCACTTGAGTGTTTTACGAAAGTGAGCGCAATTGTTCTTCCCGAACGCTTCTCGATCCAGTAATTTACCTAATTAGAGCATTACCTGAATGATGTGATTTTTTTACCATCCGTCATATTTTTTCCAAGATGTCTCTGAATGCACAAGATAATGCAAAACATCTGGATTTTGTGAGCTACCTTTGTAGACATTTGCGGATTAACCGTAACATAAGCATGAGATAAAACTACCAATTCTTCAACATTAGAACATATTTCACAATGGAAAGTTAATGAGACAGTAAGCACTTTGATTCTTTAATTAAGCATCGTAACTTCACACATGAAATTACAATTTTGTAATATGGATAATTACATTGCAGAAACAACAATTATTTTGCATAGCAGCTTCAATTAAATTATTTGAAAATGATGAACGTTGACCTACCCAAAAGCGTTTAGGAGAAACATGGACAAAAAATTTGTAATATACATGCATATAAAGGAATTCACATAAATCCAGTATTTAGATAAAATTGTAAATATTTGTTGGGTAAAAAGAACAAATGAAGAATACATACAGAGGTATTTGGGTACTAGATTCGAAACTTCTTATCGCAATTGCCATTTCTTTTTAAATAATTGTAGTTACCATAACTAGAACTAGTGTCACTTAATGTGAAATTCATTCCAATTTGTAATTCAATTAAAATTAAAAATCTATAGACATTTCTACAAAATCCGTAATTATTGATTTATTGAAGAACATGTATGGTAATTTTAGTAAATATTGGCTAAAAACTAATATATAAAATACTTGTTTCTTTAAAAATATGAAAAATCAATGATTTATTTAATTGCTATGAATTTCTATTTGGCATCATTCAGGACAATATCCCACCCAGTGCGATATTTTCTGACATTCACTTTTCAAAAAGCACTTTAACTTAATTCTCTTGAACATTTCAGCTCGTTTCAAATAATGTACCGTATTGCCTTTTCATTCTATTAATACTACTATAGTATTTGCCAAAAAAAATCCCAATAGAGTACAAAGAGATCCGATTATGGCATTAGGAAATCCATATTGAGATTGAAAGATGCAATTAGGGCTTTTAAAAATCAGACTTGGGCATGAAAAGATCCGAGTGAGGCAATTAGCCATCCAATTAATACAAACAAATATCCGATAAAATTATTTGAACTGAACTCGACCAAAAATTATACATGTATATACCAAGATGAGAATTATTGTTCTATCGTTTTTAAACTTATACAAAAGTGAATACATTGTTGTTACAAAAACAGTTCTTTATTTCAAATTTTTTATCACAAGTTTATCGGCAAAAGTTGGAGCCCTTCATCTGAATTGTCTATATTTTAATTTTGAATGCGATATGTTAAGTGCAACAGTTTAGATATTTGGTAAGCAACATAACTGCAACACTTTCATTATTTTTTTTCTTCAAATCTTACTGTTTTTGTAACAAATACAAATCAAAGACACTTTGTAAATTAAGATTGATAGTGAGTGGGATTTTTTTGAACCTGAGAATAATAAACCATATATTACTGCTGTACATGTATTCATATACTTTACATATACTTTCATACCGCTTGTTCTCAAATGCACCAGCTTCTGGAAAACACATTTTTCTTTGTGCATGTTTTATTTGCACAAAATGTGCACACCTTATTTACCGAAGTCATCCTCAAAAATTGCCAATTTGACTATCTGTTCGATGTATATAGTGTTTTTCATAATGGTACATGTTGGATATTTAATTGCTGAATTGGGATGATTGTTTGCCTTAGTTGGATCTCTTGCCGTATTCGGATCTCCTAATCCCTATGAGGATCTTTTTGTGCTTTATTGGGATCTCCTAAACACTGCATGTATCTCTTTGTGCTCTATTGGGAAATTTCTTTGGCAAATACTATAGTAGTTCTTGAAAGCGAATCTTCGAAATCTTCTGAATTGCAAATTAAGTTATTTCTATCATGATACTTCAGCAACATTGTCGTCAATCAAATTCCTTCCTCATCAAACCCAGCATCAACTTTATCTGAAGGCATTGTAACAATACAGAATTCCCTTTTCTCTAAAACATCAATATCATAAAAGAAAATCTTTTACACCACAATCTGCAAAATTAGATAAATATTAAAAATGAAAATAATGTAAAAATTTCATAAATTTTATTGATAAGCTTATCAACAACATGGAAGCAACTCTGATGAAAAACTGAAAATACAATGGAAGAATTTGGAAAATCATTTTCAAATTAAAAAGGCGAGCGAATTGCTCTAAATTTAGATAATGGAATACAAAAATGGTGAAGATAACAACCTCAAAATTAAAATGTGAATCGATTTTCATACTCTCAATAAATATTATCAAGACTATTATTAATATATTATATTAATGAATAAATACACCAACCATATTTCCATAAGCAATTAAACACTGCTGAAAATAGTTGGGAATGTCTGCGTGTTGCTGAAACTGTTTATGGTTGACTGAACAAAATATTAATGTTACCACCTCAAAGCGTCAAACCAAATATGAAATGCAGCAAACAAATTTTGCAAATTATTACATTAGCTCGCTTAGTAACTAGGGCATTTTGTTTCTTGTATCCCTATTGAATAACATTAAATTTTGCTGTTGTTCTTACAATTTTTTGCTGTATGCCATTCTACTGCAACTAGAGTTCAGGATTTAATTTCTTTGATGATGATTAGCTATCTAATATTTCCTTTCGTCATAAATGCTATAGAAAGGAAAGATTGGTATGCACGCCACAAGGCTATCATCACAACAGCTTCCAACTACAACTAAAATCAATTATTTCACACATTAATACTAAGTCACTTTAATTATGGAAACATACTGCATACTGACAAAAATCAACAACTTTTGAATAAACTCACTGTGCAAATAAAATGGGCTATAAAAATAACAGCTAATCATTTATATAACAGAAATCAAGAAATTACCAAAAACTTTTCTAAATCTACAATGCATTATTTATAAAACTTATTAACTACTTTCAATTATACCTCTAAGGAAAAGCCATGAAATAATCAAAGCAAAAAATCTATCTAAGGGCAATTATTAAATTATCAAATAGCAAATATTTTGATTTTTTAACGTACAGTCAATATGACTTTGTTGAAATTTATATATAGATTACATCTGTTTCATTTTTTCAATAGTAAGCAGCATAGTATATTAATAGAAGAAAAAAATGTTAATGCAAATGCTGTCAGATATATATATGTGAAATACAAAAAAAAACGAAACATAATTTCTTCAATGAAATTGTAGCAAAAGGAATGCAGTCTGCTTGAGTCCGTCTTGCTTTTCTACTATCTCCAATGCACGAATTTGGTAAATTCTTTTATGCCATGCAAAATGGATGACAGAATTAATGACAAATTACTAATGTGAAATCATCTCATTGTCTCCATGGCAATCTGCTAAAATTAATTTGTGGTAAATGCCATTGTAAATACACAGAGTTCATGCACTTTCATTTACTATTCTAGATAAAACACGTTATAACTCAAGAAAGCAAGTAACAATTGTAGAAGTGAGCAAACAAATGAATGCTCGTAATATTTACTAAATTGATAAAATCTTACTTAAAACGCAGGCGTATAAAATATAAACTTATATGATAAAGACAATTGCGTTTTCCAAAAAATTATACATGTGATGCTATTATACAAAATTTAATTCATTTTTCGGGAACAAGCCATTACATGCAAAGGGTTACATTTCGTTTTTCAAATACATTGCTACACTTCATTAAACTTAGATTAATTATAAAAAAACCTTACTGTCAAGTTTGAAATCTTCTTAGCATAGTTCTCTTTCTCTCAGCAATCCATAGACATTTATAAGATTTTAATGCACTAGACAAAACATTAATTAAGCTCTAAATTTTCCCAGTTGTATACATTTCACAAAAAAAGAGAATTTCACATTTAAATACATAAAAACAACTAACCCCATGAAGAAAAAAAACAACCACTGCTATTACACTCACCACAAAGACCATTTCTCCCCACTAATAAGCTTTTGTTGAAATTATACGTATATTTCTAAGATTGAAATACATTAAACAGGGGTAGTCATAAAATGATATTAGAATTGCCAATGTTTTGACATAAAAATAAAAGTAAGGAAAAAATAAATCCACTAAAAAATATGTATTTACACCTTCCAAAAATAAAATTACATGCTAAATTTTAAAATAGTATTGGCACTTGAAATAATTTGGAGTCCAATTAACATTTTAAACCATGATCCAGCTTGTTCTGCATAGTGCTTAGGAAGGAGAAAAGCAATTTCCGTTTTGCAAAATAATTTTACCTACAGGACTATATTTTGTTTGAGTTGGGTACACGTTGCAATTTGTAAATCAATCAACTGGCAAGTCATAAATCAGAATATACTGTAGACGGGGTTTTTCATAAATCTCTGTAAAAATGAATAATGTTTTTGTTTTTACTTAATATTTGTATGAATTTTCATGTTTTTCACAACAATCAAATGTTATGATGATGGCTTTTCCCCAAATTTTCATTTTTTCACAATGAATTGTTGACATTCTAACAGATTTTTGCTGTGTTAATGCATTATAACGTGTTACTAGATATAATGATTAAATTGTATAGCATCTGCAGCACCCCTCATTTTCCATTTTCTATAGCTTTTATCACGTTTCCGCCATTGGCACACATATGATATTGCCACTAGGCGTCGCAAAGACTCAATTCCCCTGCAAACATCAGTTCCCACAAATAATCACGCTGCTGACGTCATGTATTTTATTTTAGTTCTACTGTTGGTAGGTAGTTGTTTGTTACTTACGTTCAGTGACTTTATGTTATAAATATGGCAAACGTGTGTGCAATTGTTAATAAATATTTTAGTTCTGTGTAGCTTGGTCATAATTCTTCTAACCTAATATCCTAGATGGTTATGAGCAGCTAAACTTGCTACGAAAGTGAGGGGGATTGCGCAGCAGGTCATTCAGCCACAAGATGTTCTTGGTGGTCTGACCACTGCTCAAGCTCATTCCTGTCCAGGGTTTCAGCTGATCCCATGATGTATATTATATGCATTTGATGAATACTAAATCGTATCGCTTCAGCAGGTATTGCCACCTGGACTCCCATGCCTCCCCTAGCAAGTAGCTGCTTTGGTTAAACAATAAACAATACTTAGTCCAGACCATTAGGAATCTATACACTGTTTCATGGATTGTGCTATTGCTTATAACTGCTCTCTAAATCACAGTACATGGAGCTCTTTTGCCTATTTGATAGTAGATACTATGCTCTCATCCTATTATTACTATAATACTATAGTTCTAATAACACTATATATATATATATATATATAATANTATTTCATTATTAAGTTTTAGAGAGATTTTTCCTTTGAACTTTACCTATTTTCAAAAATGAATTTGTCTTTTTTGCATATAGTTTGGGAGAACATTTAATAGAACACTTGTTAAAGTTCTTTATGAATTCTAAGAAACTAAGCGTGTCATATTGTGTAATTTTTTAACGTTCAAGAATATGGAATTGAATTGCTTCCTAGAATTTCTTTTACAACTATTAAGTGCGAATTCATGTTGTTACTTAAGCTACTTAATTATGGATATTTTTAAATTTCTGATGGGGATATACCTAAAATTTAAATAGCTCATAACAAGTGAGTGGATGAAATCAATGATTGCTTGACGAGGTTGCAATAAGTTTTTTTGAATTAATTATTTCTAAATGTTTAATTGCATCAACAGCAAGAATGATTTATTCAAAGTTGAACTTTTTTTGCTTAGATTATTATAGTCTAATGTGACATAGACGAGAAAAATGTTAGCATCAAAGAAGTAACTTTTATAATTTAATTTAAAAAGATTTGTGTCAAAATTGTTTTTAGGTATTTATGTCGTACTAAAATGTTAGTTGTAGTATATAATAGCTATATCAATTATGTTTCAATGTAAAATGGAATTGTTTTGTAAGTTTTGACTTTATCACTTAAAACAGCTCTATAGTAGTTGTGATTTTTGTATTGCAAAAAAATACATTAACCTTAATCCGAATGGACATACTTTGTAAATCTGATTTTTCAAGAAAAAATCTGCAAATCTTGTGCACCAATCAGCCATATAACAGTAACTGCTTTGTTAAAAGATCTTTTTCATGAGAAATTTGTAATTTTCCAAAGTTCTTAACCCTACAACAGAAATATTCCAAGGGTTCATGCTGCAGTAATTGTTTCATGGGCTTGCACACAAAACACACAGCCTACTCTTCATTAGTTTCTGCAATACGAGTAGTTTTCAAAGACATCGTTTGTATTACCAAAATGTTTTCCAGGACCAGAACAACAATATTAATAAGGGGTTTACAATTTTACAAGTATTGGTTTGCATATCTGAAAGCAAATTTTCTGCAACATAGTGATATTAGAAGTCAGGTTTTATATATAATGAAACAATGTTCTAAAACGTAACTAAACTTCAAGCAAACATGTTTTCCAAAATAGAAACAATGATGTTCTACCACTCTGTCACTACCTTTTCGCTTATAAATTTACCAGATAACTCCATAATATTGTCTCTAGTAGCCAAATAAGTAACTATATCGGCTCCATCTGCTGCTGTCTTTGGAGCATTAGTTCCGGCCATATCAGTTTTACACCAGCCCGGACACATTGAAACAACAGCAATGTTGTCACCAGCTAGTTCACGTGCGAAGATCTAAAATACAGCCAAGTGTCGCTTCAACATTCCTCTAATATTATGTTTGGAATAGTGAAAATCAAATGAGATTATGTTAGCACTAATCTAATTGGTTTTTTGAATACATTTGAAAGCGGTAAGTCAAAATTGTATAATTTATTAATGAAAATTACATTTTGAAAATTAGTAATTATAATTTTAAATATAAACTGTTCCTAGAAACCTAAAGTATTTGCAAAATTCCATAAATAAATTTACAACAATATGAGAGGTTTTTTCAAAAAAGAACTTACATTAGAAAGAGCTATCATTCCAAGCTTACTCATACAATAGGCTGAGTTTGAATAACCGGCTTCTTGGTGAGAATTGGTCTTCGTTTTTTCAATAAATTCATTAATGTACGCTGATAGTTCTTCCAAACTCAAATGGGGTGAAGTTAATTTTTTCTGATGTTCTTCTGACACCTAAGTACACTACTTTAAAATCTAAACATTTGAAAACATTTTCTATTATGTAATTATATAAGGCATTGACTTCTGCTTATCCCTGGATTATATTTCTTGACAGACTTTTGCATTAACAGCGGTAACCGCTGCACATCTTAACTAGTGACCTCTTACAGTTGCTTTATCTACATATGCCTCCGACCCTAGTGTTTTTCCTTTCTCGACATTCATTCTTCTTCTACTAAGCTATTCTTGCAAAGTATCTTACCATTATAATAGGCCACGTTTTAATGTTTAATTGAGCAGCAAGTTACATTATCTTACAGAATAATAGAACACTTTGTGTAAATGTTAAGGAATACTCAAGCTAAGTTGAACATTATTGGGAATATCAGAACTAACTATTTCCTCATAGGCAACATTGAATAACATTAGAAACAGATTTTACCTTTGAGAGTTTGCCACCCAAACTAGCCACATTAACAATTCGCCCATTTCGTAAAAGTGGAATGAAGGCATTAATCACAGTAAGAGTTCCAAAGTAATTGATTCTGTTGGTAACCTAGGATGCAATTATAGTAAGTTTTTATGAAAAAAAAACTAAGGCATACTTCTGCCTGTTCTTGAAAAGGAACAGTAGACGCATTTTTGAAAGCAAAGCCTGCATTGTTTACTAAAACATCTAATTTTCCATGCTCTTTTGAGATAGCTTCTACTGCTGACGTTATACTTGAATTATCTTCAAGATCCAACTGCAAATATCTAAAGATACAGTTTCAACCTTACGTTTGAACAATATTTGCCATTTATTGGCAAGCATGGTATATATATATATATATATATATATATATATATATAAAGTGTGCATGTTTATTTTAGACGCACTTTTGTATTATGACCAATATTAATATTATTAAATTTAGTACAAAATATTGTTTCTTCTTCTTTTATGTATCAGTTGAATTTTAGCTTTTGAAAGTAGCTGCTGAGATATGTTGCTGAGAGCTTTATTTGAAGTAACCATTCATTAATAGAAATGCCATTGCAAAAACCATATTGAGTGTTAGAGTAAAGATTACATTTATTTAGGTGCAAATTAATTTGGTGGCTAATAAACGCTCAAAAATTGATGATGTAACAAAAATTGATCTATAATTAACAGTTTTCAGGATCTCCTTTTTTATAGAGAGGAGTTATACTGGCCATTTTTAATTATTCATGAAAAATAGATTTTTTGAAGCAAGCATTTATAATGTAACAAAGAGGCTCTGAAATAAATGCACATGTGTTCTTTTAGAAACCAAGTTGGTATGTACAAAGGTCTACCTGTTGCATATCTGAAAGAGAAATCAGTTGAGTTTTGTAACTTCAGAAGTCTATATTTATAAGGCAAATTTTTTCCTCACGCTTGTAAAAGACTTGTAAAAGTCTTCCCATTAAACTTTATCATTTCAATTTTATCACTTTAGGTAGTTTTCTATTTAGAAGTTTTTTTCTTTGTATTCTAATCTTGCAAAATGATTGCATAGTAGTAAGAGACTGAATGAAGCACCTCCCAATGGGACACCCTGAAGTTCTCGTAATACTCTTGGCTAGTTACCATGTGAAAATGAAGTGATGAAATATTTTTGACAAAATTGAATTGAGCAAATTAATTTTTAGACAATTCCAAGAACCATTGTGATGATTTTCAATTTCTAGGAAAATATTCGCCATTCTTAAACATTGCAGGCATTGTTTGCATACACAATTTTAATATACATTAGCTGACTATTTAGGGCTTTCATCAAGTTTGTGATGATACAATGCTGACTAATAATTCTCCTATCCATAAAAATTCCATATCTATTGCTTAGCTAGCCTATGTACAAATTTAATTCACTATTTTCTATAAATCACATGCAAAAAGCTACATTTTGTTTTTAAATATGCCGCTATTTCATTGAAAAAGTTCCATACATTTAATTCGTTTTTCACAAATACAAAATGGCAAAAAATATTCATCATTCTTAAACATTACAGGCATATGATATATAGACTTACATGATAAAGACAATTTCCCTTTCTGAAAAATTATACATGCGATGCTATTAGTAAGATATCATTCCTTCATTAATACACAAGTATTATATTAGTTTTACACAGCAGGCTACTCTTTGAATTCCTTTTTTGTTTATACAATTTTTCAGGGTGGTACAAATTTGTAGACTCTTACATCTTTTGTTGACTTTGCACATCTTTTTCAGCTTATTTTTGGTTAATGACTCTTGGATATGTGATTACATTACATGGGTTTTCTGCTTTTGTAAGTTTAATACATGAATACAATGACACATTTGTTATTCATAGTTGATGTTGATTTTTTCCATCAACAGATATGATTTCCAATCGTTAAATTTGTAACCTCTGTGATATATTCGCCATTCTAAATGTACAAATGCTTGTATATAGTGTATTATCCACACATGAAAAAATACAGGTGCACAGTATTTAAAAGATAGAATATTGAGAAAATTACAAAGTACTATTTTACAGGTGAATATAGTGAAAACAATTTCTATAAAATTGCTTAACAATGACAAACTCTACTGACTCAGAAAATTTAATACATGTTTGGTAAATATCATCCAAAAGACACAACAAAGCAAAAATCATTGCTCATAATTTATAGTTTCAGTCAGTTATTAGTTAAAAAATAGAAAATTTAAACACATGTGATTAAAACAAGATCAATAAGCATAAATTTGTTTTTAAAATGGAAATGTAAAAAACATGAAATATTATAATATAAATGGGCAATGAAAAGAAAAGTATTGTTATACCTAGTTATTTGCATATAGATGCATTTGAAATCACTAGAACAAAATGCATTGCCTTAAATCTTTAAGCTGTTTAGTCACTGATTTCTCCTATTCTTTTATGCAATGGGGAGGTATCACCTGATGTCAACTGTCATTTTAATTCCTCATGCTAAAACACTGTGATGGGATTACTCAGCAATTAACAAGAAACCATCTCATCAATTCAATAGCAGTTCCCTAAAATTAATAAGTGAATGCTGTTGTAAAAACATAGAGTTCATGTGCACTGATATGAAAATCAACTATATGGGTAGAAAACAAGGGCATAAATCTACATGATAAATATTTTGTATTAATAACAATCATTTACAAAGATTTTTGTGAGATAGAATCACCAAGAAATTTGTAAAACAAGTACAAATAATAATGTTTCCCAACAGAGTGGAAATCAACCTGTTTAAATTTTATTAAAATTACAAAATAATAATTTATTTGTCAATATAGCAAAAAAAACACCTATAAAATCACCTAACCATGGTATGAGCTATCATGATTTGAAAATGTAAACAATATTCGAATTAGTACAAATGATGAAAGCAAAGATATTAAATTCAAGGATCAATGCATACTGATGTTTCTATGTGTAGATGTATTCCAAGATCTAAACTACACCCTAACAATTCAGTTAAGATATTTCCACCTGCATTTTAATTAGATTGTTGATTATGGTTCCACAATAATACATAAATTCAAATATAGTAAATTAGCATTATTTGGCTTAGACAACTATGATTTAATGCCATGTTACCCAACACAACAAGAAACAAAAATGCTTAAAGATGGGAAACTTAGTGTCAGTTAGCGATACACTCTATTTGATCTGATATTAGAAATAATTAAACAACATTAGTATATTTGCTATTGAAAGTATAACAAGATTTGCATTGCTAAATAAATTACTGCACAATCCTCGTAAAAATTGAACAATGTTTTTGTTTCACTCTAGAATTTTGCTGTTTTTTCATTAAATATACAACTCCATGGCTAAAAAATTACCATGAACTTTGCATTTTTACAATGAATGGCTGGAATTCTAATAGGTTTTTGTTGTTTTAGCAAATTATTGACGTGTTACTAGATATAATGATCAGATGCACACCCGCACTCCCTAGTAATTACTAAATTTGTATCTCTACATAGTGGTTTGAATATATCCTATCTAGCACTGAAAATGATTTAACCCTCCAAGGCTTTATGTGTTTAATAATAGCATATATTTCATTTTTTCTTAATGAATGATTGACTCAATAGAAAGCCCTGGTATGCCTTATAAATTTAATTATTATTATGAAATGCATCATTACATTTTACTACTAAGGCCTATAACATGAAAATTACTCAATATCTCTTCTTTGTATGATGGTCTGATTATATCTTCAATTTCTATTGAAGTTTTGATAAACCATGCTAGGCTAATATTCACAATATGTGTTATGCATGTACACAAGATGGAATTATAGTAACAACTAAATGTTATAACAAATATGGCTTAAAGGCATTGAAGTCTCTAACATACATTAGCATTAATTGTAAACATAATTGATTTTTGATTCTCACTCATCTACATGAAGGTGGTGTTATTATAGAAACTATCAAATGTCACAAATATGGTTTAAAGGCTTTGTACCCTCTAAGAGACATTAGCATTAATTGAAAGCATAAACTATTTTTGATTAGCATTTCTTCCACATAAAAATGGTGTTTGAATAACTAGTCATTAGTTATTACTATAAAAATATATCTACATGCATATGTTCTAGAAGATTTTAATGCATTGAACAAACATTAAATGATTTTTTTGGTTGTATAAACTGAACTAAAAAGATACTTTCACGTTTCAAAACATAAAATAACTTACCACAGTAAACAAGAAACCAACTTTTGCAATTAAACTCTTTGCAAGGACTGACTAATGCATTAAAAACATATTGTTGTAGTTAAAATGATGGAATTTCAACATTTCTGCATGCTAATGAGCTTTGTTGAACTTTTGTATATATTTCTCAGACACAAAATGTTTGCCTAACACATTAATGCATAGCTTTGAAATAAATTAAGCAGATGGATATTGTAATTTGCATTACATCAGTCAATTTCTGATATGGCATTGCTGGTTCAAATCTAGCCTATCCAAAGTATTTCTCATTTTTCATGGTTTTAGCTAAAAATATTGATAAATTATGTAAAATATATTCAGGGAGGAAAATAAATCCAACAAAATATGGCAAGTATATGAATCATTGTAAAATGTGTAAACTACATTGACCCCAAGTAAAAATGAGTCACTATAGCAGATACATGTTTATGAATCATTGTAAAATTGGCCTAATAAACTTTAAAAATGTGTCCGTAATTACACTGCTGCTAGATGGCATTGCAAACCCCTCATCAATATCTGTGAATCAGAGATGACGTCATTTTGCGACCTCTCCGCTCCTTTTATATATTGCGCACAACCATTCACCAGTGATTTTGGTTACATCAAAGATATGTTGAAGTTGTTTTTCAAATTCTTCATGGTGTCTTCTTTTGTCTCTATCCCAGTTCTCAATGAGACTATTGATTCTTGCACGAATGAGACTTGCTGAACAACATGGAAAGTCAAACTTTCTCCAGAGCTTTTGAACATGTTTTATAATGATACTTGTTCTTTCTGATCTTGACTTGATGCTCTTACCAAGATATGTAAAATCTCTCAGTATATTTCTATTTTGCGGCCATTTTATGAATGCAGCCAGGTTATCAATGAGTCGAATTTTAGTATTCCGATGTAGCCTATTTGTTGGGAGATTTTTCGTTCAAATATTCTTATTTCTTTCAATAGTACTGCCTGACTTTTTGTTCGACACTGCAAAAGTTAAAGACACATCAGTAAAACTTGCAAGGTATTTTGTGTTATGTAAATCATATTATTAGATAGTTTACTTGACATGACGTTGATGTCAACAAGATATGAAAAGGACAATACTTAAATTAAATAATTTTAATAGATAGGAAATACCGTTGAATTCTGTTAGTTTATTTATTGTTGGCTGTTTTTATTTAATTATTAGGGCATCAATGAAGCATACGAAAGTCCTCCGAAAAATGATCAATACAAGTAATACGTCTACAGGCTTATAATATCATACCCAAAAATACAAAAATTTAGAAGAAATGACAGTTTTGACAAAATTTCAAATTTGAAAAACGTTTGGTGGGGGAACGTTTTTTAATTACAACAAAATTTAGTGATTGATTATTCATGTATCTATAATTGTTCATCGTTTGCATGGTTAAAACATTGAAAAAAAGTAAAATAGTCATAACTCTATTGCACATTTTATGTTTTCATTTAGGTATTTTATTTTTTGTACTTGATTTAACATATCTATAATGTGTTTTCATATATATATATATATATATATAATTTTATATAAATTTATATATATAAAAAATTTTAAATGTGTTACCAATTTTATTCGAATAATTTTCCATTTCATTGTTATTTTAATGCATTATTTGTATAGAAAATAATTTGGAAATTCTTTTTCCTCTGAACTCAATTTGAATTTTTTTAATTCTACTTGAATCATCAAAGAATTGTACGTAATTCTTCTGAAAATTTAATCTTGTATTATTTAGTTTCCAATACATTCCATTAAGAAATCAGCTTAATGTTTCATGAGTAGTAAATGAAAATTATTTTTTGCTTTTCCCATTGTAAATTTTGTGCTGTTCTCTATTACATTTAATTTTGTGTAAATATCAGTTATTGATCTATATTGTTCCCGTATCCTTTGTAATAGTGAGATCTGATGTTATTTGATGCATATTGTTTTTCACTGAAGTTTAGATGAATATTTAACTTCGATTGGGCTTAGCGAATTACTCATAATTAAAGCATAATTTTGCACATATAATTCTCCTTTAAATTTAATGAGAGAATTTTTTTGCTTGTATGAGTAGGTGCCTTGTCGTTTCCCGAATTTTGATTGTACATTATTTTTTTTTCTATAATTATATTTTTCTGTCGGTTATCCTAAAGGAATATTAGTGTCTAAGCAATTGATGCTGATTAGTTCCATAAACAATGAAAACATATTCAATGAATATTATTTGTAAAATTTATTTAACATTTGAGGAGGACTACATTGGATGTAATAGTAGACACTAATATATATATATATATATATATANGCCTTTAAAACCTTCAATATTAACTCTTGAGTTTCCCAGTACCACTTGAGTAGCCAGAGCTCCCCCATGATTCTACAATATATTTATATATAAATATATATATATATATATATATATATATATATATATATGGGCTCTTGATAAAAAAAGCACTAGATACTATTACAGTGGGCGCTGTATTCGAATAGAAGAAAATTTTTTGAGGACTTTGGAAATTAGATCGGCAATGTAACCATCTTTGGATAAAATGAATATATATATATATATATATAGAATATTTGGCAATTACTGTTGACGTAAGTAAATCAGTAGTCATATCTTTATACATCCCACCGAATCTTCTTTTGTCTCAATGTCAGGAATTTTACAATTTCTTAATCAATTAGATAGATGATATTCTCATCTCTGCTCACAGTATAGAATAATTCTTTTTGGTGACCTTTATAATCAATTTATCTAAATTTATTCGGAATTGTTGAAGAATAACTTTTCTTTGGTAAATAAAGTAAACATGCCTACACACGGTAACTTTATATTGGACGTGATATTGTTTCCATCATTTCATCATTGTTCATCATTTTGGTCCCAGTTCACTGAAATACTTAGTAACAGTACCATGGGCCTGAGAAAATTACATTTCAGGGATTGGCCAGTCTAAAATAACCATTCTAAGGGTTCGTCAAACTAACTATAATGTTAACAAAATTTAAAATTCAGTTCAAACCCCTTGCAATAATTTGATTGGTTGAAACTGTAAAAGGAATTAATAATAGAATTTTGTAATGATTTTGATCCTGGCCTCGACCATGGTTATTTCACTTTCATATCTAGTAATTCCAGTCCTGTTCAAAATCGAATTAAAAGTAAATAATTTAAAATTATATATGCATGATATTTGGAAAAATTATTCCAGTAAACTTACATGCATTACAAAATTTCTTTCGATTATTTCATTAATTGCAGTTTCATTAAATATTGCAAAATTTATATGTGCGCATACAGGGTTGGAACTAGAACTAATAGATAGGTATCACAAAGAGGGTTAGTCTATAAATATCTGAAGTCATGGGCAACAATTTCCATTATTGGTTTAGGTATACCAGAACATTGATGCGAACATTTCACCATATAGTTTGACATTAAGTATATTTTTTCGTTGTATTCGCTCTGCTTTCTATATTCAGAATAATTTTGGTTTTTGCTGTTCTTAAACATTTTTGCTTATAATAAAATAAATTTGGAGTGTATTGAACATTTTCTATAACGTTGAGATAGACAGTGTATCAAATCGTATTACCATAAATTTCCAATAAATTTCCATTCCATAATATGATTTCCATTTTCATTTCCTTAATATGGAAATAGAAAGGAATGGAAATGTCCATTTTCAATTGCAACCCTGAACTATGTTCTGCTGTTTTATAAAGAAGTGGACTAACTCTCTCTCCAAAGCAGATTGATCAAAATAAAGCCCATTTGAGCTTTTAATAGATACAGTCCAATATTTTAAAAAATTAACATTTTGTTTTCTGTTAATATTAATCTATCTCGTCATCACTAAGTGTATAATTAGCGCAGTTTGATGGTAAGATATCAACTAGATAAGCACAAACACAAAGATGCTGAGTCATCCGAACTATATTTTTTCATAGAGAAACTTCGTGTTTCATGAGTTGCATTGAAAAAATGCAAATAACTGCGATATTCAGAATGTTCGAAAACACAAAACACAAATAGAAGAAAAGGAAAATATTTTGCCCTAAATGAAGACGTTCAGGGCTTACTATATAACACGGCCATGGCACTTACATACTGGCCTCGAAATATGGAGGCCTATGCCGCCTATGCATTTCAACAGCAACATCAGGAACTGGTTGCTATAGACTTTAGCTTTCAACAATTTGGACGTTGAGTAGAATAAAACAACTCTGGAAAAATTCTGTGACGTAGTTTTTGCGCATTGGACCACTATTTTACTGAAATTTTGCAAAAAGTATATATCCGGTATATCTGATAGAAAACTTATTAGAGTTCTGTCGATTGGTTTAAAATTTTGGAAATCTGATCAATTCTGCATGAGCTATATTCTCCCAAAAATGGACTACTCAGCCAAAAAAATCCCAATTTTAAAAGTTTTTTTAATTTGGCCCATTCAATTTTGAGGATACGATTATGCACCTAGCTTACAAAAGATACAACATAAAAATATCTATCCATTGGTTTGCACAGCATGGTAAAATTGGATAATTTTTACATTTTTTAAAAAAGATTTTTCATATATTAAGAAAATAGCCATTTAACCAAATTTAGTAGACTAAAGACATTTAATGCGAAATGTTGTGAACAATTGATTTGAATTCAATATAGTCTTAAATCGCAATTAGTGTTATTCTTAAGTTGATTAAACGTTGGTTAAAATTTCAATTGGATTATTTTTCAGAAGAATCTTGACAAGTGATAGTGCTTTAATATAGTCTTTCAAACTATTTAACGCGTTTTTTGATTCAATGAAGTAAAAATTACATTTCTGCCATTAATTTTCAATTTATTTTTCAAGTCCATGACGCCAAATATTTGGAATTCAAACAATGTTCAGAGGTAAGTGGATAGAGGGAGATGTCTTGAGGATAAGCAATTGGAATAAGATTGAGGAAGTGAAAGAAGGGGCAAAAGTATTTTGGCGTGATAAAAAAAGACGGAACAGGTCATGAGGAAAGAAGCCAAAACTAATAATGGAATGCAAAAGGAGAATGAGTCAGAATTGAAGGAGCAGAGCAGCATAAATCTGTTAAAAGGAAAGAAATAACAAACATATTATTATTATTATTATTATTACTAATAATATTGTCTCAGTGGCAAACCTGCAAATCTAATTGCCATCCTTGATGCTGTTTCTGAGTTAGGTACTGCCAATTAAATTTATAAATTGTTGATTTACATTTCAAAATGCTAAATTGATTTGGAAATTGCTTACATGTATGTGTACTATAGCTAAGTCCAAACACGATGATCAGGGCAGAATAAAACCGGGCAGGATAATATTGAGATCCACTAATATCCGGATAAAGCCTATATTAAATATAGAAGACTAAATTCCTGATTACATCAACATTATATTCATCATTATAATTTTAACAGTACTGTAGTGTCATAATTGTGTATGAAAATCTTCATGCAATATCGGGGTCGATTTACCAATTTTCTTTGTTAAGCAACAATTTAAAAATTTTTTCTACAAAAGTTAGATCTATTTCACAAGTTTTTGAATGTTGATTCATTATTTGTTATCCTACAAGGACATCTTTCTATTTCAGGTTGTTGTCGACATACTTGCCATTCCTGCAAATAGTGCACCTAGTGAAAGATTTTTCTTTTCATACAGTTTTATCATCAATATATTTAGATTTATCTTAATCAATGGAAATATTTTATGCTACCTCCGAGACAACATCTTAGGATCCAATCTTTATGCAAAACTTTAGGTACCCGGATTCGATTTGATCCAAATTTTTAAAAAAATTTTAGTTTTCGATGCTAAACAGATCCGAATATAAATATGTATTCTAAAAATAAACAAGCATAGATGTAAAATATATTTGTATTTTTTAGATGCAAATAGAAAATCTTAAGTGCTTCAACACTGTCTTGAGATTAAAACGGAAATATACGATATACCGGGGAGGGGAGGGCCGGGCTTAGACCAAGGAATTGGAAAATCTGACGAAATTTTAAGAAACGGACATAAGTAATAGTGCATGAAATCAACTGAAATATAGTGAATATAGAAATGAGCGCGGGACTGGTTTTGTAAAAAATTTTTCATCGCAGAAAAAAAACTTCACCACCAACGACCGCAGTGTGCGTTTTTTTACCGCAACCCACTGCAATAAATGAAATTTTACCACGGTATGCCGCAACGTAGTCGATTTTTAAATTTGTTAGAAAATACATATTTCTGAATTGTTCTTAACGTCATGGATCCTCATAGAAAATTCTTAAGACAATTTCATAGCTATTTTGTCAATTCGTCTAATTTTATTAGAAATATCCAAAAAATTACTATTTATATTTTGTATGGGAAATAAATTATTTTTGCTTCAGAAACAGTTTTTTAAGAAATACTTAGGGATTTCTAATCCTAATACCAAACACGCCATCTGTATAACCTTTACGCCACTGCAAGTTGTTTAAATTCTACTGCTAACCACAGCAATCGCTACCACGGTACACCGCACTCACCTCTACTATATAACTTAAAAGCAATGTGTTGAAAAATCAATGTTAAATTTTTTAATATTACAATAGTACCAAATTCTTTTCTAGTATTACAATCTAATACAGCCAATTTTGGTAGAGCAAACCAAAAAATTCAAGTAATTTTTTTATCAACGATCATATAATGAGCCTAAAATTGCTATGATTTAAATGGGCAGAACGGATTTCACTTGGGAGAGCTTCAATTTTTGGCCAATATTCACCTATGTTTGATATAGATTGTTGCTTTTATCTGCAATTGCACACCGAAAAGAAGAAATCCGTTTATAATTTACGTGACTTTGACTATGACTGGAAATTGATCATTGTTCTGCCAAATCTCCAACAAAATCATTTCTTTGCTTATTTGTACGCTTTGTAGTAACTTAATTCCTAAAACTGTCACCAACTATAATCATAATATATTTATGGAGGTTAAATAGTTGAGTTTCTTATGGTATTACCGCCCTATTAATTTTATTATGTCAAAATCCAAAAATCACCATTTTGCAATGTTAATATGAATAGAGAATTGAAGTTGTTTCAAACAAGAAGAAAAATTTACTTCAAAATTGCAACTAGGACATGAAAACAAGAATAGCACAATGTCAAATTAAAAAAAAACCCAAAATTTATATAACCAAGACATTAAGAAATTGTACTAGAATGGATTAAAATCCGTGATTGAAAAATTCATTTTTTACAGACTAAGAGTGAGATTTCAATATACATTTTGAATTTTACTTTTCATTGAAATTGGATAATAGATTGGATTACATATTTTAAATTATATAAAAAAAACATTAAAGAAATGAATACCCTGTTATTGTTCGGCCGAAGTTACTGCTCTATAAAAAGTTTTGTATTAGTGATTAAAACCAAGCTGATCTTAGCATTGCAAATTGCATATTACATGAGAATTTTTTATTGAAGAGCATCCCAAGCTAGATCAGTATCATTAAATTTTGGCGGTGTTTGCAGCAACTAAGGTATTCCACTTACTTCTCTGTGTTTCTTCTGCATTTCCATTTGCAGGTTATACAAACAAATGCTTTTTGGTTGCTTTACTATCTCATCTTTATGTAATGGCTAACATTAATCGAATTTTTATATTTGAAATATTCGTCACCAATTTTATAAGTTGTTCGAAAAAATAATGCCCGATCTGTTGTGTGAACAATCAAATTCAATGACAAA
Source organism: Hofstenia miamia (assembly GCA_900660155.1). Lineage (NCBI taxonomy): Eukaryota > Metazoa > Xenacoelomorpha > Acoela > Hofsteniidae > Hofstenia > Hofstenia miamia. Next base: position 328,435 of record CABFPE010000079.1, read on the forward strand.
ATTTCACTTAGATTGAGATTATTAACACACTTAAAGTTACATTCAATGCAAAAATATACTTAAAGCATAAAATGTACAAAATGCACAATTTTTGAAAATTCTTGGATCCGGAACAGATCCAAAATTTCCTCAAAATGTAGATCCGATCCGATCTAAATTTACAAAATATTGCTATACACTGTAAACTGTAATATATACCCCCATTATTTTAAGGTTATTTTAACTATCATTGCTTAATATTACCAATAAAAGATGCTTTTCAACTGCTTAGAAGAAATACTGTTTTCATACCTAGACATATTTTCTTGGTTGATATTTTGCGTTTAGACGGTACTCGCCGAAAATTATTGTCTGGTCAACACATTCATATAATATAATGCGTAAATAATCAATTCAGTATAATAAAGGTGTAAAATAATACACTATGCATGAAATAAATATTGATCTTGGCTCTCTTAGTTAAGATAGTCATGATTTTTTTTATTTAAGTGGATCATGCTTAAATTAAAGGCTGTCACATAGAACTAATTGTACATTACATTTAACGATATGTATTTTTTAAATCAATATCAATAATTATTGAATTGACTAAAATATCAAAACTGGATATATGTCTTCTGAAGTACGTATTTTGTATGCTTTCTTTGTAGAAATTCTATAGATAAAATATTGAAAGTGATTCCTATGCAGGGGGCGGACACAGAAAAAAAATTTTTAGTGGGTCCTCAATGTGGAAAAAATGCTAAATGCATAATTGGATACTAAGGGGCACAAACTATTGAATTTTCAATTTTTCAAATTCATCACTATGCACGGACTTTACCAACATCTACTGATTCCAAAGAATGGAAACATAGAATTTGTGCAATTTTTCAAGATTCAGTACACATTTTTTCACTTTTCAAATTACGATTTAATAATAGGATGTTGTGTTTTTAGGAGATTTTTGCATTAAGCACTACAAAATAGACAAATTTTTAGTGCATTTTCAATGGCATAAGATTGAGTAAATTTTAAAATTTTCACCTAATGGCATGAATGTGTGATTAGTCTCAAAAAATCACCCAATTATTAAATGTAAAGCTCTTGCTAAAACCAATAAATTCTAAAATTAAAAAACAATATACTGAGTTTTGATATGTCCCACAAAATGTTGTTGGATTTTTAGAGTAGATGCATGGTGTTGAATTTGACTACAAAAAATTTGATCAATCCTATTGGGTATCGTCAAAAGGGGTAAGTAGGAAAAGTGTGGTGAATAGAAATGGTAGACAAGAAGAAAGCTTTACTTTGTTATTAATCATGCTGTGCTTAATAATTTTCATTGTTCAGTTGCCTATAAATTAAGCACAATGGTTTATCTGCCATAAGGTAGCCTTAGCTATGCTCATCTAATTTCATTAGTATTATTTAAAAGTAAAAAATATATACAATTCTTCAATCTGTTAGCACTAGGCCTATATCATCAACATCAATTAAATATGTCTTCATATTAAACCTATATCCATAGTGATCATTAATGTAAATGTAATTCAAAGCTTTATCAAAATTAAGCACTGAAATTGGTTGCATTTGAAAATTCAGAGCCAAGTCATTATAATTGAAACTTTTTAGTGCCACTCATGATTTGAAGATATTGGCAATGATCTCGTAAATGCGCTTTGCTTAAATTTTTATAGAAAATTCACACTGAGTGTGTGCCATGACTTTGATTTCATTGAATCACGTTATTAGTATATTCTTTTTGTTTATGTAAATGCCATACCTTTTTTATGAAAGCCAATTTGGCACATAATATTATTTTGCAACAAATTGTTAATAGCCTAAGTAAAATCAGTGCAATAAAATGTAGCAGGTTATAAACAACACTTGTCAGCTCACGACAACTGACGGTAAGCTGTTCTCTATACTAACGTGGTTAACAACCAAATAATGGTAAAATGTAAAATGGTTAAATAATTAATAATGTGATACTTAATCCCGAAAATGTTGAAAATTATAGGCCCTAATTATAAATATGTTGATTACACTAAATGGATTTTTCGAACTTTGTAAATACCCTGCTTTAAAAATTCATATCTTATGGATATTTCAATGTTGCTTATTTCACAAATGTGATTTATTTTTGTTTCTGCAATTAGAAAAAAAGTTACAGCTACTTGCAAAAAACGTTGAAATCTTGAATATTAAACATTTTTATTATTTGCATACAGAAATTTGAATAGAGGAAACTTTTATATTCATCCAAAGTAAATTAGCCAGCATTCTTTCATTTACATTACGGCACTGACGTCGTTTTTCAAACCCGATCATGCTTTGATGAAGTGCCCTGCATGTTGATCAGAGAGCTTGGTGTCTTGGAAAATGTCGAAGTGGCTGCGCAGATAGTGTATCTTTGTAATCATCCGCACACCCATTTTGGAAAACGCATTATGCATTTGATCAACTTTGTTCTTGTGCTCTGTTGAGTGACTTGATCTTGATCCTAAATAACTACAAGTTCATGTAATAAATAAACTAATTAAAAAAACGGCCATTTACCTAATACAAATTTTGATACATTAACCAATTTTCCCAAGCTTACTTTTCATCAAATATGAGGAATGATAAAAAAGATGTATCTCTACACAAGAGCTTAATATCAGGGCCATTTAACACACCCGCTTTTAACTTAGTTTTGGAAATTTTTGGAATTTTTGAATAGACCTAACCCTATATGTAAAATGGCAATATTATATTATTAAAATCAATCAATGCAGCACTACAATGTTGTCTTTACCAATGGTGAATGTCTCTCTGGTAGACCAAGTCTGAATTGAATACCGCTAGCTAAAATTTGTCATATATTTTACCATTAGCATATATACTTCGTAAATGTTTTTTTACTTTTAATGCAACAAACTTTATGATATGAAAATACTATACTCATAATTTCAAAATATCAAAAAACATTTTAAGTAGGAAGTGTGTTTAATTTAACCACCTATGATAGTAAACAACAAAAATTAATTTAATTACAAAAGCATAGTTTTAGCTAAACATGTATTGTGTGACATACCATTTAAATGAGCACAAAAAAGGCTTTCAAATGACATGCTATTTACTTATAAAGTATTTTCAATGCAAATTAGTGTTATTTAACCCATGAATACGCTTATTAAAAATAACATAACATAAATTACGTAATATAAATGTTTTACTTTTAAATTTGTGTTGTAGTGTAGAATTATAGAACTGTACACATGTACAGTTGATGTATGTTCAATAGATAAAAATGCATACCTTTAAGTGTTATGATAGATAATTTTATAGATAATATCGTCGATATCAATGTGGTCCGACGTTCGACAGATTACTTTGAAAAATTTTTAACATTGCAACAACACTCAAGTAGTAATCTATGTTATTGTCCTTGAAAAATTTGAGGTATTCGCCTATCATTTTTTGTAGTAGAATTTCTAGAAAACCAAAATTAACATATTTTTAGTGAGAAGGATGACCAATTTCCTAACAGACGTAAAAACATATTTCCAACTATCGAAATCAAATTTTACTATATCGATTCATTCACGGCAAATAGACTGAATCATTTGCAAGGAAATTTGATATAACGTAGCGGTTGATTCTTTGAGCATTTGAATTTCCTGTTAATCGAATAAACAAATGCATGAGCAGCACTAGCACCTATATTTACACACTTACTTCCAAGTACGAATTGAGTTCTACAGTTGCGAGCATTAATTAACGGTAAGCACGTTCTTTAATAACTCCCTGCTCTAATAGCAGAACGTTATCTATAATAATATTTTGCATTTTCAAGGAAGGCATCATCAGTGTTTCAGCTATCCTTCCAATATGAAAATCTTAAAAATCTATTAATGATTTTAACTTTGTATTGCCAATTATTTATTTTAGCATTTGACTCGAATTGAAAAAAGACTTTTTATTTGCGGCGAAGAGGAAGTGTTGAGAATTTTAATGCTACATATTACATTTATACATGTGTTGTATATATCTGTTGCTTCCCAATACTTTAGCCCATATGCATTAGCTAAGATGGGGCCCGTACCGGACACTGAGAAAGGTATCTGGGTATGGTCCGGGCATACGGTATTTGAACATGATTATTCTTAAAACTATTTGTTTCGAGTACCTCAGAGCCAGAGATGGAAATGGGCCGAAAATTTAGGCCCAAGCCCGGCCGAAGAAACTTTAGGCCCATTTCATTTAATGGAATCTCGGTCCATTTTAGTCCCATTTTTATAATACTTGTTAAAAAGTTTCTTTAATTTGTTGATTTGCTCCGAAAAAATTTGGTTTTTATAGAGATACCTCTATATAAATCTAAGCACTGAAATTGACGATTCTAAATTGAAATTTAGAAAAGTATAGTATACTAATGTAAAATCTCCAAAATTATAATTATAACTTAAATAACATTCAATGTATTTGCGTGCACTGCTACGTAATGGTTAGTTTTTTAAAATTCGGCACATTTTTTTGTCCCATCTTTTTCATTTCTTCTTCCCAAAACCGACCCAAGCCTGGCCCATGTCCATCCCTGATCAGAATTGTGAATGGGTCAAGGTCACAACCTAACCCAACAACAAAAATTCAACTAATGAATTTTGACACAACGCAACGCAAGTTCTATTAAGCCATTAATAGGTACATCAAAGTGTTACCCAAATGTAGCCCAATTAAAATATCAAACAGTATACTGGTTTTGACTTCATAACCATATCCATGAACACGTTCGAAAAAAACAGAATGTATTGTATACCTCTCTATTGCTTGAGCCAAACCCAATAAAAATAGCAAGAAATGTGACATAACCCATGCGTTGGGTTGAGTCACTTCAGCCGATTTACATGAAGTTAATTAGGCCTATTGATTGATGAGAAGTTTCTATCTATTATATACATTTATTTCCATGTGAAAAAATAGCCTTCATGTAGACTTACAACCAAATACACAAAAGCACAAATAGTATTACACTAAGCCACATAGAATTATCTATCTTCACAAATAGTATTACACTAAGCCACATAGAATTATCTGCTTCCTCAATATCTCGAGATTTTCATTTCCCTGTCATCTTTTGATATTGTACAGTGGGTCCGAATCAAAATTTAATTAAAAAATTGACAGTACTATTACTATACATTTTCCGAAACGGAAATCGTGTATCCAATCATATATCATATAACTACAATTGAGAGGACTTCAAGCAGTTTGAAAACACCATAAATGCTCGGAAACTAAAATTATTTTAAAATGTCATTAAACCATTTTAAGTGTTTTCAATTATGCTTTATATGAAGAGCTTAAAATTCCTTCGATACCTGGTTTGTGAAATATTGCTAACACAATTTTTAAGAACACTGAAACATATTTTCTTGTCAGCCCGGATTCTTAGTGAATAAAGAAGATATGGACGAAATGAAAAAAATACATATAAATACAGATCAGCATTGGATATTCTAAAAATTTATAATAAAGAATTTTTGAAACTGAATTTGAGAAAAAACTACACTTATGGAATCAGAAGAAAATATGACACAATGTACAAGATTAAAAACTTAGAAATGTAATTTTTTTGTAATTCTATAGCACTAACTACTTTCGTTTGAATTGCGTAATTAATTAAGGTTTTTATGAAATTTCTTTAATTTTTGCATTATCTAGTCCCAAGACCATGCCTTTGTCTGCCCATTTTTCTTCATCAACTCAACAAAAAATTGAAAGTACTAATAACATAGGGCAAAATGTGCAGTAACGAAGATGTGACCCTCTATTGTTTACTAAAACTCAGAGAATTTCCGTGTTTAACTCCTGTCTACAAAAAATAAGCCCAAAAAAATTGACAAAGAATGATACTGATAAAAGTAATCTAATATATATATATATATATATATATATATATATATATATATATATATATATATATATATATATATATATATACCATGCTTGCCAATAAATGGCAAATATTGTTCAAACGTAAGGTTGAAACTGTATCTTTAGATATTTGCAGTTGGATCTTGAAGATAATTCAAGTATAACGTCAGCAGTAGAAGCTATCTCAAAAGAGCATGGAAAATTAGATGTTTTAGTAAACAATGCAGGCTTTGCTTTCAAAAATGCGTCTACTGTTCCTTTTCAAGAACAGGCAGAAGTATGCCTTAGTTTTTTTTTCATAAAAACTTACTATAATTGCATCCTAGGTTACCAACAGAATCAATTACTTTGGAACTCTTACTGTGATTAATGCCTTCATTCCACTTTTACGAAATGGGCGAATTGTTAATGTGGCTAGTTTGGGTGGCAAACTCTCAAAGGTAAAATCTGTTTCTAATGTTATTCAATGTTGCCTATGAGGAAATAGTTAGTTCTGATATTCCCAATAATGTTCAACTTAGCTTGAGTATTCCTTAACATTTACACAAAGTGTTCTATTATTCTGTAAGATAATGTAACTTGCTGCTCAATTAAACATTAAAACGTGGCCTATTATAATGGTAAGATACTTTGCAAGAATAGCTTAGTAGAAGAAGAATGAATGTCGAGAAAGGAAAAACACTAGGGTCGGAGGCATATGTAGATAAAGCAACTGTAAGAGGTCACTAGTTAAGATGTGCAGCGGTTACCGCTGTTAATGCAAAAGTCTGTCAAGAAATATAATCCAGGGATAAGCAGAAGTCAATGCCTTATATAATTACATAATAGAAAATGTTTTCAAATGTTTAGATTTTAAAGTAGTGTACTTAGGTGTCAGAAGAACATCAGAAAAAATTAACTTCACCCCATTTGAGTTTGGAAGAACTATCAGCGTACATTAATGAATTTATTGAAAAAACGAAGACCAATTCTCACCAAGAAGCCGGTTATTCAAACTCAGCCTATTGTATGAGTAAGCTTGGAATGATAGCTCTTTCTAATGTAAGTTCTTTTTTGAAAAAACCTCTCATATTGTTGTAAATTTATTTATGGAATTTTGCAAATACTTTAGGTTTCTAGGAACAGTTTATATTTAAAATTATAATTACTAATTTTCAAAATGTAATTTTCATTAATAAATTATACAATTTTGACTTACCGCTTTCAAATGTATTCAAAAAACCAATTAGATTAGTGCTAACATAATCTCATTTGATTTTCACTATTCCAAACATAATATTAGAGGAATGTTGAAGCGACACTTGGCTGTATTTTAGATCTTCGCACGTGAACTAGCTGGTGACAACATTGCTGTTGTTTCAATGTGTCCGGGCTGGTGTAAAACTGATATGGCCGGAACTAATGCTCCAAAGACAGCAGCAGATGGAGCCGATATAGTTACTTATTTGGCTACTAGAGACAATATTATGGAGTTATCTGGTAAATTTATAAGCGAAAAGGTAGTGACAGAGTGGTAGAACATCATTGTTTCTATTTTGGAAAACATGTTTGCTTGAAGTTTAGTTACGTTTTAGAACATTGTTTCATTATATATAAAACCTGACTTCTAATATCACTATGTTGCAGAAAATTTGCTTTCAGATATGCAAACCAATACTTGTAAAATTGTAAACCCCTTATTAATATTGTTGTTCTGGTCCTGGAAAACATTTTGGTAATACAAACGATGTCTTTGAAAACTACTCGTATTGCAGAAACTAATGAAGAGTAGGCTGTGTGTTTTGTGTGCAAGCCCATGAAACAATTACTGCAGCATGAACCCTTGGAATATTTCTGTTGTAGGGTTAAGAACTTTGGAAAATTACAAATTTCTCATGAAAAAGATCTTTTAACAAAGCAGTTACTGTTATATGGCTGATTGGTGCACAAGATTTGCAGATTTTTTCTTGAAAAATCAGATTTACAAAGTATGTCCATTCGGATTAAGGTTAATGTATTTTTTTGCAATACAAAAATCACAACTACTATAGAGCTGTTTTAAGTGATAAAGTCAAAACTTACAAAACAATTCCATTTTACATTGAAACATAATTGATATAGCTATTATATACTACAACTAACATTTTAGTACGACATAAATACCTAAAAACAATTTTGACACAAATCTTTTTAAATTAAATTATAAAAGTTACTTCTTTGATGCTAACATTTTTCTCGTCTATGTCACATTAGACTATAATAATCTAAGCAAAAAAAGTTCAACTTTGAATAAATCATTCTTGCTGTTGATGCAATTAAACATTTAGAAATAATTAATTCAAAAAAACTTATTGCAACCTCGTCAAGCAATCATTGATTTCATCCACTCACTTGTTATGAGCTATTTAAATTTTAGGTATATCCCCATCAGAAATTTAAAAATATCCATAATTAAGTAGCTTAAGTAACAACATGAATTCGCACTTAATAGTTGTAAAAGAAATTCTAGGAAGCAATTCAATTCCATATTCTTGAACGTTAAAAAATTACACAATATGACACGCTTAGTTTCTTAGAATTCATAAAGAACTTTAACAAGTGTTCTATTAAATGTTCTCCCAAACTATATGCAAAAAAGACAAATTCATTTTTGAAAATAGGTAAAGTTCAAAGGAAAAATCTCTCTAAAACTTAATAATGAAATATAAATAAATTCTGAAATGGTTAAAGGTAGTTGATTCCTACGTAAAAATTCACATCAAACAAATCAAATTCTACAATAGAGATTATATTATCACAAAAATTTCAATTTCAAAACAATGCTTTTCCTCTTAGTATCAATAATATACTTTGAATCATTGAAAGCAATTGCTGTATTTGAAACCTACAAATCTACTCTACGTACGGCAGTGTCGGAAACATCATTGTTTTTGGACATATCAAGTAAATTACAACTTATTGACTCGTGAAAGACCAGATTGCTGCTGTTGTATCATGAGATACAGCACATGATGAATGCATAAAAATAAGCATTCTAAATTTTTTTGGCTGTTGTCCCTTTTCAAATCTAGTTTTTTACAGATTTGATACAGAAATTAATGGTTCAGCTCCCAACTGCTTGTATTTGATTTTATATAAATCCAATCCCATTACTTTTAAAATTATATATTTTAGTCGATGTGCCGCTACAGTCCAAGATTTTACTTCTTTTAGTTTTTAAGAATATTTAGAAATGCTTAAAACATTGAGAAATTTCTAAAGAAAGTCTGTTTTTCATGATTTCAATAGAAAGTGCTGCTCCCATTGACACAAAATAGTCCCAGGTTTAGATCTTTGTCACTAGTACCAGTAAACCTAAAGTGAAATGAATACAAGAATAATTTATGCAAAAAGCAAAATTTAATTTTGTTATTTTAAAATGAGTAATATTAATTTTGACTGTACCTTTTCATGACCCTCCAAAAATCTTTTTTTTAAATATTGAAAATAATGAATATTGTGTCAGAAATATTAGCACATTATTAAAGACATTTTGTGCTAGAAAATTTTAAAATTTTGGCTCGCATAATGAAATATAATAACTGCAATTTCTGTGTAATTTAAGTTCTTTGGACAATTGCTGCTGTAGTTGAGGATAAGTTATTTTGAAGAATTTTGCAATTGCTCTGTATGTTGTAAACTGCCTTTACTTTTCTACATAATAATGTAATAAAGTTAGCTATGTGGCTACTCGCTACTTGATAAATTCCAAGAAATTTAGAAAATCCCTTGCTATTCATTTCTTAGAAATATAGTCACAAATATCATATAAAAAATTTAAAGTTGGGAAATTATTAATGAATTGAATGTTTTATTGAATATTATAGTTGGTTATGAGAAATGTTTATATGCAGGCTTAATATCTGTTTCGAAATCGTTAATAGTTTATTAAAAATTTAAGCACTAAATAACTTTGGGAAACAATATGAGTGTAGTATACTACATTTACTAAATTTAGATATACTGCACGAAGGACATAATGTATGGATTTAGTAACAAGATCAATTACATCGAATAACATGTTAATTATATTTCAGAACATTTTTCAAAATAGAAACAATGTTGTTCTACCACTTTGCAACTGCCTTTTCCCTAATGAATTCACCAGATAACTCCATAATATTGTCCTTAGTTACCAACCAAGTTACTATATCTGCTCCGTCAGCCGCTGAATTTGGAGCGCTTGCTCCGGCCATATCAGTTTGGCACCAACCTGGACACATTGAAACTACAGCAATGTTGTCGCCAGCTAGCTCCCGCGCATGTATCTAAAACTCTTTGTAAGGAAATAAAACATATATTGTTTCAAATATCGATATTAACAAAATATTGAAAAAACAGGTAAGAAATTAAGGAATTATTACTAAAAAACATAAAATAAACGGATATTAACAAAGATGAGATCACCGTCTAATCTGATTTTTGCAAATATTTTAAAATGATGCTAAAAATTTGGTAGATAGAGACAAGAAAATTACATTAGTTAAAGTTATCAAAGAAAATTTAATTGCAACATGCCAAGATGGCATTTAATAAAGGTCGTCTTGCAGCATGCATATTTTATAAGACCATTATACTCACTACAGAAATACGAATTTTTCGTACAGCATATGAAAATTTGAATGAGCGACAGGGCTAATATAGCATTTGACCCATATCCACCTAATACAGGTTAATGGAAAAGTCATTACGGAAAATACCTTTAGGAAAATTGGACTAATTTGGGACATATGACTTTTGCGAATGCGATTTCACAATGGCTAAGAGGAATTCATACCTTTCTATTGAATTGTAGTTGTTTTAAGGGGGAACGACTAACCTTAGTAAGAGCAATAACGGCCAGCTTGCTCATTCCATATGAAGTGCCGGAATATCCTGCTTCTTTATGTGAATTCGTTTTTGTTTTTTCAATGAAGTCGTTAATGTACGCTGAGAGCTCTTCTACTGTAAGATCAGATGAAGCTAATTTTTTCTGATGATCTTCACGCACCTAAATGATGACAATTAATCATAAGCTTTACTATTTTTTTACAGGAAGAAAATAAGAATTGATTTTGGAATATTGATTGCCAAGAGAAAATAAAAAATTTTTGAAATAGCTGAAAAATGCTCCTATGAAAGAAATGTATGATACACATGTATAAATATCTTACTTGTGAGAGCTTCCCAACAAAACTGCCTAAGTTTATAATCCGTCCATTTTTTAAAAGTGGAATGAAAGCTTTTGTAACATTGAGAGTTCCAAAATAGTTTATTCTGTTGGTGACCTAAGACAGCAAAGTAACAGAACATGTACTAAAATTTAAACATACTTCTGCTTGTTCATGAACAGGAGCAGTAGAAGCCCCTTTAAAAGCAAAACCTGCATTGTTCACCAAAACATCTAATTTCCCATGCTGTTTTGAAATAGCTTCTGCTGCTGACTTTATAGTGGAAGCATCTTCAAGATCCAACTGTAAATATCTAAATGACAGAATTTTTAACTTTACTTTAAGCAGAAATATGAATAGCAGCACCTAAAGTTGCTCGTGTTTTGATGATAAAATCTACATTCATGTTTCATTTTTTTGTTCGTTAATGAAAATTGCAGTAAAATCTCCGATAAGTTTGTTATCGAGCATGGTGCATGTATACAGTCCAGTCAAATGCAAGGACAATTTCTCTAACTTTTGGCTTCTCATCTTTTCACTTAATATTCAATTTAAAAAATATCTTGATTTTGTACAGTAAATAAAAATAAATAGGAAATTCAATGGCATAATAAAGTTTGAGGTTATGACATAAAATATGTTCACTGCCATCAACAAATAATTTATACATAAACAAATTGAACATAACGTGTAAAAAGCAAAACCTTACACATTTCAAGGATATTGAACTTTGGTATTTCTTTGACAGCAAATTCCGAATAAGAGGAATTTTCTGAGATGCTGTTAATCTCAATCGTTTATTAATTTTTCATTTAAATGTTACTTAACAACATTCGCAAAATTTGAAATTCCATTGTCACCATTCTTAAAATATTTATCTATGTTATTGATTATTTTTAGTTCTTATATCATTAGACCTAGATTACCTGACAAAAGCAGCACAACCAACTGAAAGGCTCATTTTAACTTTTAGTAATCTTTATGAATTGATAGAATAACCCTTTTTTCATGTATTGGATTTATAGGGTGATTATAAATACAAGATGCATGAAAAAACTGATTCTCTGTAAGTTATGGTGAGATAGATTTCCATCCCCAATCATCCAACCGACTAATGAACTAATGTTTCAGTATGCCCTTGAAAATATCAAATAGATGCCATTCTTAATAAATAATTGATTCATTACGAAATATATTTACATGAAACCTTACCTAATGTTTTTTAGTCCTTCATCATGCAAGGTCTTCAATGCTTCAGCTCCTCTTTGTTTATCACGAGATGTCAGATATACAACATCATCTTCTGAGTAAAGTTTAGATATCTGCCTAACAGCTTCGAATCCGATGCCTTTATTTGAGCCAGTAACTAGACAGATACGTTGAGACATCATAAAACAATTCAATTTGTATATTGGATGAGACCTAAAAGGCGTTTTAAGTTCCCTAAATAATATTTTATGCAAGTTAGTGTCATTTCTTCAACGTTACTATTCATAAATCAATGCGAATGAGAATTGTTAAAAATGTAGACCACATTATTTATCTATGATAGAATATGCTCGATATTGCCGTTTTGACTAATTAAACGCTTTAAATGTTAATCGAAATCGAACGTTTGCTAATATTCACATTTTATATGAATATGCCAAAAATATTAAAGTCACCCCTAAAGGTACTGTTTATAGTTCTAGGATTACTTGTAAGGAGGGATATTAAGAAATTAAGTGCAATATTATAGTAAATATAAAATAATATATGCCCCGTTTGAATTTCAAATAATGATTTGTATCCCTTGCGTATTTCGCTATAGAATGAAAAGGTCAAATCTGTCAACCAAATACCACAAAGTGCAGTTGACTTCAATAAGCAACTTGTCATTGTTAGTTGAAAGTTTGCATATGTTCGCAGTTTATGTAAATTAAGATGAATTGTTGTTTTTTAAGAAGCGCAAAATTTTTCATATGTGTTATATGAGTTGATAAAAACTATTCAAGTCGTAGGTAAATGTTCCATACGTAGATCTGAAATTACTTTTAAGCAGAGATGCTAAAAAATTTAGTACATTGCTATTTGTGAGTAAAATTTTTAGAATAAATTGTGTGCCTTTAAATTTGAAAAAATAAATTACTGCAATACGTACACCTATTTTTCAATATAATTCCTGAAATTGTAACATTTATGCTTATATAGTTGATTTCATATTGTTTTATTAGATTGAACATTCACGATGCAAATATTCCTCTGGATTTGAAAATTACCTCACATCGAAAATGCCACTAATTTTATTCTAAATTGATGTCAAACCTGTTACACTGATTTGAAACAATAACTAAAAACATAAGTTTTATAAAATATTGAAAGAATAATTTTACGAATGCATTGATATCACTGAATTTATTTCTAGGTACAGGTGCATCCTCGATTATCCGTCGATCGATTATCCGAACCTCGATTATCCGAACACAACTAGTTTAAAGACAAGAAACAGACGTATATGTATGTTATGTACATTATAACGACACTGCACCTTGCCTTTTCTTTGCACCTTACATACGACAAAGACTCGTGAGTATGGAACTTGAGCCGAAAGCGCTGCTGATTTTGGACAACT
>CABFPE010000079.1:343114-353978 GCA_900660155.1 Hofstenia miamia
ATATATACTTTTGAGACCCAATGTGTACAATTGTAAACATGTAGAAAGTAGATTTTTATTGAGATCTGAATTTATATTCAACCTTGAATATCTTTGTTTATTAAATTGGCTACTTTTTTAAAGATTAATTTGGTCTACACCTTTTTCCAATTAAATGAGCACAACTAACATTTAAATTGTCACAACTAACATTTAACTTGTCACAACTAACATTTAAATTGGCACAACTTACATGTAATTTGTGACAACTAACATTTAAATTTGCACACTAACATTGAATTTATCACAACTAACTTTTAATTTGTCACAACTGTAAATTATAAATTTAATTACTAACATTTATTGTTTTAGAAGAATTAAAACAAAAGTTTTTGCTTGTTGCCATTTCGCTTTTCATAGTCAGATTTGCAAGAGGACGCTAGATAATATGCTGTTCGTCTTGAAACCCCATTATTGGCTGCCACATTTATAAAATCCTCATTATTAATTGCCGCCTCAATGACTCATTGTCTTTCTTGAAAAGTTGTTTTTGTGTATTTTGGCATTTGTATAAAAGAAAAATGATTTAGTTTGTTTTGATATATATATATATCTTTTTTATAAGTATATATTCGTATATATTACATAATATGAATTAATAAGAATAATTTGTTTTCAATGTATATACAGTTGTCAGAGAAGTGGGTTCGATTCCTAATTGAAAAAAAACATTCTAATTTTTGGACATGAAGATCAAATTTAAAAAACCCTGCCAATTAAGCGGAAAAGATAAATCTTTTGTTTTAATACCCTAAAACAATAAAGATTAGTAATTAAATTTATGATTTACAATTGTAACAAATTAAATGTTAGTTGTGACAATTTACATGTTAGTTTTGCCAATTTAATTGGAAACAGGTGTAGATATTGGTAAAATTTAGGATTAAAGCAACGCTTAAAAATTAGCGTTCTGCAAAATGGATAATATGATTATATAGTTGATTTTGAGGTATTCACAAATCATAATATAGCTTCACAAGAAACAAGTTTTTGCATGATTTCAATGTCATAATTCGTAAGGCGCTCTAAATAAAATGTTTTTAACAGAAATATGTCATTAAAATATTATTACTTTGGAAAAAATTACATGATTAAGTCACAATATGTACAAATTTGCACAGGAAATTTCAATGAACGAATTAAAAATAGAAAAAATTTCTTAAGGGGGTACACCTCCCAAAACACAAAAATATGAAAAGTATCATTTTCTCACAATTTTTTGCTTCTGTATGATAATAAGTAAGTAAGTTAATTCTAAGTACTGCTAAAACAATGAATTTTATGAAAATTTAATATATTATATTGAATATTTTAAGGCAATAATTTTTTTAATTTTTTTTAAATTGTAAAATTTTTGGAGGGTGTACCACTTAATGTCATCAAAAACGATTGAGACGAGCAGTACTGAGCCGCCATATTAATATTTTTTACAACTATCATGCGATGTGCATGTCTAAAGGATATATATATATATTCATATGCGCCTAAGACTTTAGTTATAGTAAAATTAATGCAATATTGGGGAATAATGGTAAAAATTAGTAAAAAGTAGAATCTGCCGGATAACAAGGTCATTGAAATGCCGTTACGATGTAGAACCAATTAGTTTCTAAATTTTTAATGGAATTAATTTTTAAGCTATGCCAATTGGTATTTTATAGAGGAACAGTAATTTTTGATGTAAATGGTATATACATTCCGTTACCGATTAGTTTTGTGTTCATAAATTCAAGAAAAATGAATTTATAGAAAAAATTCTGCCTCATTGATTAACATATTAAGTAGTCACACATAACACATTTCAATAAAAAAATCACTATTCAATGAGTAGTATCCATTTTAACTTGAAAATGAAATTATGTACTGCTTGACCAGCCCCAGCTACTTTATTTTAGTGATATAATATTAGTACATCGAAAATACATTTGTTCAGTTTTCAATTAAGTAAAAATACATTATTCAATGGATGGCTGTATATGATTCAACATATCTTGACACAACCCAACCCAAAAATTCAAGTTATAAATTTTGACCCAACGCAAAATCAATTTTTGAGCTTTTAATGCGTTTGACCCCATCGAATGTTCTGTCAAAATTTGACCCAAATACAATTTGAATACTTCAACAAGTTTCTAGCTTGTTAAACAATATACATAGACATTATTGAAAAGAAGCACATAAAATTTATTGAAAAATAAAAATAAATAATAATTTTAATCACGAAGACATTCGTATGCTGAAATTCATGTCATTTGCACAAATAATATATAATTTATTTGCAAACGTAAAAGAATAATAATAATAATAATACAATTATGAGCCATATTACTTTAAAATATTGACCCAACCTATTTTATATCGTTTTATTGCTTCCCCCAAACAACCCAACCCCAAAAATTAGCAGAAATGAAACTCAACTACTTTACAGTTCTGATTCAACGAAAAAATTCACAACATCAAACTGTGTCACATAGTTGTTGATAATCAAAGCTTTATTGTTGTTTGACAATGAACAAATTATTCAAAGAACCGTGATTGTGTAAATAAATTTCGACTTGCCTATAATGATTTATAAATAGTTCTGTTAAGCTAAGTGACGTTTCTGTAAATAATTAATTAAGTATCTAACTGCATATCATGCCTCAGAATAATATAGAAGAAAATACTATGGATTACATATGTAGGACACGTAGTTACAAGAAGCTTAAAGATTATTAAATATTAGAAAAATATGTTTCCTTTGAAATTTTATTGAACAATAACACCTGTCTATAAATTAAGAGGCTGCTTCTCGATAGTTTGTGTATCCTGAACACCATAGCACACCTAAATTGGTCCGTGAAGTCCAGAATACTCAGAAAAAAACAACGACAAATATAAAACAATATAAAATTTCAAATAATTATAAAATTTAGAAATTATATTATTGAGATTTTTGAAGTGAAATACGCCATGCTGTGTATTTCAGATACGCTGACTATGGTGGTGTTATAAATTTGACGAGTTAATAATAACTTGAATAAAATAAAAAATATAAAAGTCTAAAAGAAAATTGAAGAACGGAACTGCTAAGATATTTAATGACATGTGTTGCGTTTATGGAGTTAGAACAATGACTTCTTCTTGGAAGGACTTGGCTTAGAATGTTCTGAATGCAATGAATTTAGTTAACATAGACAATTAATTCAAGTGAAAATGAAAAATATGATATTGTGATAAATCGAAAACTATGGAGCAGCTATTTGCTACATCTACATATGTCGAGTATTGTAAGGATGAACTTGCAAAATGAATAATATTGAATTTTTACTGTTTCTACAAACTTAGCTTTGATTCAAATTGTTAGCTGTCGTGATGAGATTTATGAGAAGCAGCAACATGGCAAAAACTCAATTGAATATGGAATAGAAACAGCAGCTTAACATTAAATATCCTAACATTCTTTTAAAACGACAAACCTTTATTCCACATTTTCAAAGAATTTTGATCAAACCTATTAAGCATGATTGTTTGGTAAAATTCTATCCTAAAGGTAAATCAACGATAAATTCATTAAAAAACTACTTATTGACAAAGTTCGAGACATATTTTAGCAGATTTGGCCTAGGTGGCCCATCGGGGTCTTCATACTAGTTTTGGGTTCAGTTCAGCTAATAACCTTACACATTGGTAATTCATATGATAAATATATTCGGTCAGGTCTCAAATTCGTTTCCACGTAAAACACATAGAAGTCTCAAATAACTAAAAATCTTCCATAATCCACTTCAACATTAAGGCAGTAATTGGGTTGGGTTTAAAAGTGAGATATAAAACAGGTATATAGGGAAAACATGTCAATTACGTCCAGTGTTTATATAGTCCTTCTGCCATGTAATTTGCGAAATCCAAGTCTACTGACGTTTCTCAAAGAGACGTATAATAGAAATTATGCTTGCTACAGTGGATGATGCTATCTTCATTGATAGCTTTGGATTGTTGTTATACATACATATTTTTGCTAACCCAATTATGAAATTCATAAAATTGGCTTGATACACCATTTACATGGTGAAAACGATTTATCATCCGATGGCACTTTTCGTCAATTAGTTATTATATATTAGTTATTATATACATATATATATAATATAAGTTATTCATTACGGTTAACATTGAGTTTAAAAAATATTTGTTTAGTAATGGGCCACAAAATGTGTAGTTGAAAATACCAATATAGATTAAGTAAATGAATTATCGATTGTAATATCTTCAGGATTGATTCAATAGATTGCACCCATCAAATAAATATGCAAATATTTGTGTTTACTTATTATCAGTTGTTATCTATTGTAACAAAATTTAATTTAGAAATTCGAAAAAAATTACATATTTTAGCTGAAATATAAAACATGTTTATGTAAAATATTATTAGCAGTATCAGACGACTTATTTATAAATTACTAAGAACCATTCCTAATTAAAATACAAGTTGTTTTGTAGCGCATGATTTGAAATGCTAAGATTTCAATAATTTATGTAAGTTTTCTCCTTTAATTAAAGAAAATTTTTTTCGGTCAAAGTCACTATTAACTCTAAACACCCTATTAAATCTTCAATGTCACCATTTTTATCCACTTTTTCTCCAAACCTATTAAGAAATTTGGAAATGCTGGGACTTATACACATTTATGGGTAATTTTTTGATGAAAACTTTTTCTTAGCTTGAATTCAATGAAAATATTAACTTTTTCTCAATTCGCAAACTTTCAAATTGTTCCCATTCTTATAGTGTTCAGAAATGGGGCGACAAAGCAAGGCAGCAACAAATAGTATGAACTATTTTGCATTCTGCGAATCGACCACACCATGGATATCTATAACACTGGCCTTTTGTTATTGACAAAAGGAGGCTGAATATAAGTGAGAAAGTTAAGGTAAACATGTTTACAGTTTGATCAATTTCACTGTGGTTTAGTGTAAGTTCAGCCTGCTTTGGTCACTTACAAAAGCACAGTTCGCATCCTGGTAGTGTTATAGAAATCCAGGATAATTCCAATGCGCATGATTAATATTGTAATGATAATATACAAAAATCGTCGTAACCTAGCTTGTGCTTATACCCCGTTTACACGTGACACGAGACATGCATGTCTTGTGTTTTTAATGAGCGAATGTCACGTCTAAACACCCAAAACACGCGACATTCTCTACTTGAGTGGTTGTTTCCCCAATTTATCATTTAAATTAAATTATATTTTTATATTATAAAAATATACTATAATCTTATTATAAAAATGTGAACATCTATATTTACGATTGATAGTTTTCATTTTGCAAATATGCATCTTTACAACTACAAACAAATCTTTAATTTGAAATAAAATTTTCTAAACGTTGTCTCCCCTTTTGAGTACAAGAAAAGCCTTGTCTATAGAATGCAAGTATTGACCTCTACAACATTAATAACGCACACATTTAAAGTGTACATCAATTATTGCTTTGACAAAATATAAGATGAATTAAATCTGGAAAACCCTGATGACAAACAAATATCTGCTGGTTAAAATTTATTATCAGCTATTAGAGGTGAAGATAGTTACTGTCTTTTTGATAAGTAAACGAAATCATTTTACAGGCCCTAACTTAAAATTAGAACATATTGATTTTAAAAGCTATATTTGAATCTATCAAAAAAGTTGAGAACAATGTTGTAGATCTAAGTGCAATAAAACTTTGTTGTGAATATTTCAATTTCAAAAAAGTTGAGAACAATGTTGTAGATCTAAGTGCAATAAAACTTTGTTGTGAATATTTCAATTTCAAAAAAGTTGAGAACAATGTTGTAGATCTAAACGCTGTAAATATATGATTCCCTAACCCTAACCCATAAACCCCTTTGCCTACGCCACAGATTTTATCCTAATAGTAAACACGTTTTTTGTAGCGCTTCCCACAGTTGGTCTGCTCATTGAAAGGCGCTTCGCAATTTCAGTATTGGAGCTTCTTGCGCGATGCATTTGAATGATTGTTTCCCTTTTCGATAATAACTTCATCTCAACTGAAAATCTGGACAATATAAAATTAAGATTAGAAAACATATGCAATATTAATTCTAAAAACAGTATAAACGAAATAAAATGTGCTTTAAGCAGAATTATAAATATTTACCTCTTGGTTTCCATACATGTCCTCCATCCTGTATAATGTATTTTTGTCTTCATATTAACTATTATTAGTTGTCCTTAATGTCTTAATCCATTTTAATATTTTCTGATAAACCTTAAAATAGTTCTAATGGTTCACATTCACTCAAAATATTAAAGCTCTTTATCATTGCAAAATGAGAAATCTTTAAGAAAATTTTTAAATATTTGTGCTCATCTAAAGAGAATTTCAACAAGAAGTTCTCAATTAAGTGAAAAGATAGTTTTCACACGTTTTTAGTTATTCATAATTTTGAAGCCTTAGTGTGGAATTTTCGAATTAATCACTGTTTTGCACAATAATCATAAGCTAGATCTATTGGATAGTTGAATGAAAATCATCTACGACATTCATTTGTGTAATTCCAAACATTTTTGCAGATTTTCTTGATGAATTTGCTAATGAAATTGTCTGTGCCATACAAAGGAGTGAAGGACATTAGATTCGAATAGAATTTATCAATTTTTTTTAACGATTCATTACCATCATTCAGCATTGGCATGTGTTATTAATGATTTTCGAGACAAAGGACTGTAAATTTTCTTGATCTAAGACTAATCTGTCACTGAAATTTAAGTATATCCACTTTAAAAGCATTTTGTACATCATAATGAGTGTTTGTCACATGCCATTGTTGTCATGCAAATATGTATGTGTAGGCACTTGTGACAAATGTATTTATGTATTCTTATTGATTGTGTAATATTTTTAATTATTAATCATTTGAATTAATTTTTGGAACCGCAGAAGAGCTTACTTGACGCAATGGCAAGTTCATCATTGGTTCATGTTTTGATAAATTATATTTTACTTTAATTCAGTAAACAAGACATGAGTGCACTTAGACTCTCTATCCATATTTACACATTTGTGGACATACATAGTGCGAACTAGTGCTTGTGGTAAGAATGTTCTTTGCTCTATTACACCGACTAAGATTAGTTTTTATTAATGGTTGGACTTGGATGGGCTATTTTGTTGTATGACTTAATCAAGAGGCTAGATGACCGTACAGAACAGCAGTATACGACTCTAGTGACACCAAATTTTCATTTAAAACTTCTTAAGCAAAAATTTACGGCTATTCAAACGATTATTAAAAGTAGCATTATATGGACTTTTTTAACACCCTCACCTGAGTATTTATTACATAGACAACACGTTCAGGGGTTAATTTGAGCACATTTTGTCAAAGGAAATCTAAAATAAAAATGACTATGTATCAATAACGATATTGTGAACTATATATAAATAACAATTCCAAAAAATTAATTTGTAAAATTATATTTTTTAGACAAAGTAAAATTCCACCGTTATAATATTAAATTTGTTTTACGATGTCTTTACGTATATGTCTCGTTACTGGCTCAAACAAAGGCATTGGATTCGAAGTTGTCGCCAGGTTTCTAAGCTTTACTCAGATAATGATATTGTATATCTGACATCCCGTGACAAAGAAAGGGGCGCTAAGGCATTGAAAACCTTGCATGATGAAGGATTAAAGAACATAAGGTAGGTTTTCTGTACGTGCATTGCATCCTTTCCAAAATGAATGAAGGAATTTTAGAGAGCACTTTAATACATGGAGCAGGTTGGTCACAGCATTATATTAGCTGATATGTTGTAATCGCATAATGCTTTCTCCAAGTAACTCTTCACAATATTTGTACAATCCCATTGAATTCCAAAGAGATGGGATAAAAATAGATGGTAGTTTCTTGTGTCTTATTAGTGATTTTTTTCAAATCTTTATCGGATTTGAGTTCCATGGAAATTAAATTTCTTATTAACAAGCAATGGGAGTCGGATAACCGGAAATGGTAGAATGGGAATGAATCAGATTAAATCTCTTAAGCTCCCTAAGCCTTTCTTAAAGTACTTCTAAAATCTTGTGTATGTAGCTTAGCTATTCGACCTGGAAGTGACTTTCCTCCCAATCCTAATTATTTGATTATCAATCAAAAGTTTAATTGCTTTTTTAGTGACAATTGCTGATTTATATTAGGGTGTAAAACTTTGTAACCATTGTTTTTATAAATATCTGTAAATTTTATGTATGCTATTGTATTACAGCCTGGGGCATAATCTTCATATATTTGTCTAAGAACTTTATGTGAGTGAGAAAAATGTAAATAAAGTAAGAAGAAAAGTTATATTTGATAATTTAGAAATAAATTCAACATTTTTAATTGTGCAAAGCCTAGTCTTAAAATCGTAAAATTCAGATTTAGATGGGCGAAGCGAGGAGGAAAATTTTCCAAGGTTTAGGTTAAATGAAGTTGAGTCACTTCCACCAAAATAAAAATTTATATATTTGTAATCGAGATTCTAAACACTATAAGTGAAATAACTTTGTTTTGAATTAAATAACTTTCATGCAAATATTTATTTTC
The DNA here is from genome assembly GCA_900660155.1 of Hofstenia miamia. Taxonomy (NCBI): domain Eukaryota; kingdom Metazoa; phylum Xenacoelomorpha; order Acoela; family Hofsteniidae; genus Hofstenia; species Hofstenia miamia. Next base: position 351,733 of record CABFPE010000079.1, read on the forward strand.
AAAGACGACTAACATATATATAGTTAAAATTATTAATTGTAGTGCGTTTTAACTTCATGCATTCTGTATTTTGATAACAATAGTTGTTGATTTTGATTTACTAGCAAAGATAATCATCTCATTTGTCTGCTCTTTGCCACAGACAGCAATTCAATTAACCCTAGAACAACTTTGCTGTCTCTTATTTAATATTAAGAAAATCAAGTTTATTGCAAAAAGCCTTATTGAAGTAACAGATAGTATTGTAGAGAACAAGATATTTAATATAACAAAAATTCAAAGAAAATAAGGGGTCAAAGGCTCATTGATTATTCTTGTTTATCATTTTAAATTGTGATGAATTTAATCTGAATTTTATGGTGACTTTAATTAACATTGTGGCTTTATTCCTAGTTTGCATTTATGAATTGCAGGTTATCCGGCGACCCTAAGTTTACAAAAAATAACCATTGTATAATTCTTATTTAATCAATGCAGTATTTTGTGAAAATAATGGAATTCACTCATAGTGACATCTTTGGACATTCAATTATAGGTGAGGGATGTCTTCAGAAGAATCCATCTTTGTTAAAACGTTTATTTCAATGCCATAATTATATTTTCAATAGTGAAATAATCACCAAATCCAAAAAAATTATTACCAAGCCTGATATTTGCACACTAACTGTTGACACTTTAAACAAAAAATGGCACTTACCTTTTCAAAACCTGAAACTATAGAATATTTAAATTGATAAAAAAAGGAAACTTTTCGATGGCAAAATTACTGATAAAATTAATAATGTGGTGTTGTCTATTGACAATCCATTGTGTGCATAAAATACATTATTATAGGGCGAATGTCACTTTTTCATAATTGTATCTTTTGTTTGAAAATTTGATTCGTTGCATCTCAGAACTATCATTGTTGACCTCGAATTTGCTATAGTCATATTTTCAAAAGAATAGTATAAAATCAGAGGGCTTTTGATTGTTACTTTCTCTTTTCATTAATATTAAAATTGTAACACCTAGATATTTGCAGCTGGATCTTGAAGATACTTCAACGATAGAGTCAGCAGCAGAAACTATCTTAAAAGAGCATGGAAAATTAGATGTCTTAGTAAACAATGCAGCCATTGCTTACAGAAGGAGTTCTACTGTCCCTTTTAAGGAACAAGCAGAGGTATGCTTAATTCTAGCAAACATAATTTGCTATGACAGTCTCTTAGGTCACCAACAGAACCAATTATTTTGGAACCCTCAATGTCACCAAAGCGTTCATTCCACTTTTAAAAAATGGACGAATAGTCAACGTAGCAAGTTTTGTTGGCAAACTATCTCAGGTAAGATGAACATACATTTGGAATAATTTTTCTTCAAATTTGTACATTATGCGGATCATTTTTGAACTTTATAAAATTGCATTCATCTTAAAATTTAAATACAAAATATCCTTAGCACTAGAACAGCGAGAACTCCTTCAGTATAAATTTACATCTGATGTTTCAAATGCGAAAATTATTGAATAGAAGCAAACTTTCTCCTAATAGCAAGTTCAATGAGATTATCGACTTAATTGGAAGTATATGTACCTGCTAGTGTTTTTACTGAATGAATAATGAAGCAAAAAACAAAGGCTTACATGCCATTTTGACCTAGTGTTAAGAATACTTTAATTAATGACAAGTCTTTAGGATAGTAATACGTATCAAATTTTTCACTTATTGGACTTTTATACAATCACTATATTTTTACTTTTCTAATCAGCAAATTTTCAATATTACTATAAAAACTTTACTAAATAAATTTAGCAGTAAGTTAGATCTAATATGATTGTAATATTTAAATTTGTGCATCAATATGCTAAGCCAATCACTTGCTTCTACGTAGTTATCATAGATCCCTTTCTTTAAGATTATAAATTAGTATGCTTAGGTGCGTGAAGATCATCAGGCAAAAGTAACCTCGCCTGATCTTAGAGTAGAAGAATTATCAGCATTCATGACAGACTTTATTGAGAAAGCAAAGACAAATTCTCACCAAGAAGCAGGTTATTCAAACACGGCTTATGGAATGAGCAAGTTAGGTCTTATCGCTCTTTCTAATGTAAGGTTTCATTTTACTGTTAATCCAATGGAAATGCTATCAATATTAAAATAGCTTCCAGTTATTTTAAGTTCTAATATAATTCGGATAAGTAAAATATAGCAATGGAACCTCTTCATACTTACAAAAATTCCATTATAAATATTTACTGGATATCA
>CABFPE010000079.1:353999-380022 GCA_900660155.1 Hofstenia miamia
AGGTGCGTGAAGATCATCAGGCAAAAGTAACCTCGCCTGATCTTAGAGTAGAAGAATTATCAGCATTCATGACAGACTTTATTGAGAAAGCAAAGACAAATTCTCACCAAGAAGCAGGTTATTCAAACACGGCTTATGGAATGAGCAAGTTAGGTCTTATCGCTCTTTCTAATGTAAGGTTTCATTTTACTGTTAATCCAATGGAAATGCTATCAATATTAAAATAGCTTCCAGTTATTTTAAGTTCTAATATAATTCGGATAAGTAAAATATAGCAATGGAACCTCTTCATACTTACAAAAATTCCATTATAAATATTTACTGGATATCACAGAATTACATAATTTGTTTATGTCTTAAAAGCGTCATTTATTTCTTGGTAAGTTTATATGTTGACTTTGTAAGGTTTTGATGAAATTGAAAAAGGTATTTCAGTTCTGCGTTGTTTCTAAAGCCGCAATCATTCTCGCAATCGCTTGTTCACCGCATTCGAATTACAGTGACAGGAAGAGGCTGCAGAAGTTAAGAGTGAAACGAGTTTGGAGTGCCAATGAGATGGATATATTTTTGCTATATTAAATATACTATAAATCGTTTTTCTTAAATGCTTAGTTTGATTTTTTAGATTCATGCACGTGAGTTGGCTAGTGAAAACATTGCTGTCGTTTCAATGTGTCCAGGTACAACTTTAACTGATATGGCAGGACCACTTGGTATAAGACCAGTGGCTGAAGGAGCAGATATAGTCACTTGGTTGGTTACTAAGGACAATATTATGGAGCTATCTGGTAAATTCATTAGAGAAAAAGCAGTTGCAGATTGGTAGAAAAACATTGTTTTCAATTTTAATACAGTTTTTAAGACGTTGTCAGCATATTAATGAAATTTATTGACATTTGAAATGTATCTTATATATACATATATTAAGCACAATATAAATAAAAATAATGCTGAAGAAATTGGCTTATTGAATGCGATGACATGGGCATTCTTGTCTATTTAATATGGACTTTCAAGTTTAAGTTTTAGTAACAATATTTTAAAAATATCGACAATTATTTTTCCAATATGAATGTAGCAATGTGTGAAACGCTCATAACAATCATTCGCAAACCGATGTAATGTATACTAACACATATAAATAAAATTAAAAAAATCAACAAAATAAACAATTTAAGGTAAAGCAAAAAATGCGAATTGAGAACAAACTCAAATAATACATAGGAATACTTATAATGCCGCTTAAAACCAATGAAGATTTTCTTACACAAAAAGGACGTATCATCTAAACTGATCATCCCCAGTACGAAATAGGTTGAATCCAATAAGAGTGGATAACTGCTTTTTTAACAGAATGTAAAATTCCTTCAACACAATTTTTTTGAAAAGCTGGGTAGACGTTGTTAATGAGTATAGAATAGTTCCACTTTCTACATTGGAGCTAAACATAATGTATAAAGTGACACATATTTGAAAATCTCCTAGACTAGAGAAAATTCCATTATTTACACATCAGGGGTATGTTGGAATGCAGGGCATGTTGGAACAGAGTCCTTTTGCGTAATCTAATAAATATAATTATAATTCAAGTGAGCCACCATGTGACTAGTGTAGCGCATTGAATTAAAAAAATATATTCCAAAATTTTCATTTGTTAACACTGGAAGTACCAAATGTGTCAAAATTGACTCAAATTAAAATTTTGAGTATGCATTCATTAAAAACAACAGCAGGTATATGCACCTCCAAAAATATCAATAATCTATTTGAATTTCCATAAGTAAAATTTTTTTAATTCTCTTACATAATTTTTTAATTGAAATGCTACATGTAAAATGAATCTCAAGTAGTAATGGCATTCCTAGTGTTAATGACTCATCAATGTACCTAATAGTTTTTCGTACCATGAACAGCCATACAACACAATTTATAGTCTTATAAAAGGGGCATGGAGGCTTAATAAAACAAAAAAGAAACTTAAGTTTAGATATAAGAATTTTACAAATTTCAAAATTTATTTAACGACTTAGTGATGGGGCATTTTATAAAACAACAAGGGGCAATTTGGAACACCTGGTCCAACATGCTCTCAGTAACAATTTACTATACTTCTTTGCTTTTTAAAATTTAAGAGAAGCTCCACTGTTCAATCTACGAAAAGCCACATTGCACCCATTACTTGCAAGCTCTTGATGTTGCCCATTATTGACCTCTCAAAGCATATGTAAATTCGCCAAATGATGCATTTCTTCATTGTCACCCGAGCCAAGGTGCAACAATTTACTAAGTTCCTCAATTTGTGAATACTGCTTTGCTTAAAATGTTTTGTTTAAACAATATCCAGTAATCGTTTTCAAAGCCCAAATGGAAACGATCTCACAGATTTTAAAAATTTGCCATATGTATCTGAAGCGAACGTACATCCAAACTCCTATGCAAGGAAAATTTGGATTCAATACGCTTCATGCGAATTGTGGGCGCACAAAGACTGCGCTGACAAAGCTGACTTTATTATACGCCAATAAAATGTCTTTTTTTGATAATGAAATGGATGGGGCATGCTGGAAAGCAGAACCCAGAACAAGGCCCTAGTTTCCAACTAAGCTGACATATTATATTTTAAGCTATTAAATCTTTGCAGGAATGACAATTTAACAATGGTTATTTGTTAATTTGATAATATTGCGTGATCTCTTGATAATATAGGCTTTTTCTGAAATGCGTTCTAACTAGTCCCACTCTCCCCTAGTCCATTGCTAGTATGCAATCCTGTCCTTCTAAGTAGGCGTTAAAAAGATTTCTGTGGGGTCCTAAACTATAATTTAAAGAATCATTAAAACAAGCAAAGACAGAACCTTACGTAGCATAATCAAGGTTATTAAGACTTGGTTGCACCATTAGTGGTCATTTTGAGAGATGTTCAGTGCTATTTTGTTATATTTTAATCAATGTGACTCATGTTAATTTTGATTGGTCGCTAGCTTTTGAGTCATCAATTAATGCGTGATTTTACAAATTTAAATTTGGTATTAGATGCTCGATCGTCTGCCTAGCACTTGTTGTTCACAGTAAATATTTGTCATCTTTGTAAGAATGAAATATGATATTGTCACAAATTTTAATTTAAGTTTTGATTTCCCAATGCACATAGTCGTATTATTTTTACTCACAGACTTCCCTATCCGGTGATTGAACTAACCAGTTTAGATATAACAAATTTTCTCAAATTGGCCTTTACTTTTTGTTTATATTTCTAAATATTTTTAGCTTTGTTTTTTATTGATGATTATTATGTGCAACTAAATATAGGGCATCGTTTCGGATACAGCAGTGCCACTGGTCACCGCAACCAATTCCCATAACCAATCTGTACATTAAGGGATGGTGTAAGGCTTAGGAGAGTAAAGTTTTATTTGCATGTACGACAACAAGCCAGTGTGGCCATTCAACGTTCAATGAGTTGAGCATATAGACTAGGTCTTCTATGGTTCTGCGGCGCCCAAGGCCATTCAACCAATGATTTTTCTTTTTGGGTTGCTTACTGGAGTACACAATTGGTTCCAAACTATCCCGCTAAATTGCAGATATGTAGCAAACTACAATTTATTACTCTTCTATATTTTTAATTGGTTAGAATGTTCCACCGAGGACTGAAGTAGTTCATGTCCCGATAAGGGAACATTCTACACTAACGAGCCTCCATTAAATTGCCTCCATTCTTCATATTCATTTGATCAATAAGAGAATCATACTTGAAATTAAGAATAAATTCTTGAACCAATGTTTCTTTGCTAATGGGTTGGTTAGCTCACTGTACAATGATAGCAATATGTTCAAAAGAACTTACCACATTCTCAAAATTGCAAAGGTTGAAAAGTCAATCAAAAATTGGTACAAAAAACCTTGTCTAAATTAAACTATTGTAATAAGCTCCGATATAAAGATGAACGTTTTCCGAAATTTAGTTGCAATTGTCGCCCAGCAAATTCTTTAGCATTGAAAATGCCCGTTCTACAGATGCATTAGACCCTTGCGCTTCCTGGAGCAGATGGTAGTCAATTGGATTCAATATGCCAGATCCTTCAAAAATCTCTTTCATGTCTGAAGCCTCTTCCAGATGTTTTGTGATATATGGTGCAAGATTGGCGGCATCAGTGTCAGCAGATAGTGAGTTTAGAAATGTGTGCAGTTTGTTCCAGGAATTCAGAATGGATGCAGATTCTGACTCTAAATCCTTCACCAGAGTAATTAAGCCAAAGTACTTCTGAATGCCAATCAACTCTGCCATAGCACCCGGGTCATTCATAGCAGTTTTCGCACGAGAAACGATGGTACCATCTTCTTCAAATTCATTCACAATATTTTTAACTATTTGAAAGTTGCCTGTGTAGTATGAAGCCGCCTCAAGCCATGTCCCTCAACGAGTAACAACTGGCTGTGGAGGCTTTCCGGTGTCTGAAAATTTGCTGCACGAGTTTTCTTCATTGTCATTGAGGCCTTTACCTTGCAATAAGTTCATCAACCTTTGGAAAAGCTGCGCGAATAATTACTGCACGGTTGTGAGCATGTAACATGTCGAAGGGAAGGATGCATGACATTTTATGTGCACCCGCTGGCTCACATGTATTTTGCTGCATCTGAGACTAGCAGCATGACATTTTCACGATCAGTTTTTAGAAGCTGAACTGCATCGTCAACAATGCGCACCATTTTATTGCTGTTGACTATGTCCACGCTCCTGAATAGTATGAGGTAAGTTGTCCTTGGAACAGCAATATCACCCGCAAAAACAATTACAAATTTGACATTTTTGATATAAATGTCATCGACAACGATAAAAATTTTCTTACCTTACAGTTTGGCTTGAATTGTCTCGATTTTCTTCTCAGCAATTGATTTTGTTAGAATGCGACACTGGGAAACCGATGGAAGTTTCTTCCACGTGCTTCAAAAAGCTTGATCATGGAAGGATGCTTGGCTCTGTTAAGCGGAATGTCCATTTCCAATAACTATTGCACAAACAGCTCATCGAATTCGCTTTTATGAGAAAACTGAATAAAGTTTTGTCTGGTCTGGCTACTTACTGATGGAAGTTTTCCTTGATTCTTTACTGATGTCATGTGACTTTCAACCATGAACGATTTGTTGCACGTAACATTTTCTCACAAAGTTGACAGAACAGTAAATCGATCAGACTAACAGTGAATTCAGATGGATATTTACTTGCGTGCATACTTGCTGGCCTGAAAACACGGTCGAACTGCAATAATTGTTCAAGTGACGCAGAAAACAAACAAAACACATGAGAGCAGCATAGAAATTAAAGTAGAGAGGGTTTAACAAATAAATAGTGAGCAATTAGTGTAGTGATAGCGAAGGGTTTGAAAACAGTTTACAATTTGGATATGCTACTGCTGCGGAAAAATGTATATGAGAATCGCTGCGATGAAAAGTTAAAAATTTTATAGCAAAAATGGATTTTTTAAGCGAAAAGTGTAAATTTTTACCCAAAAATAATTTTTTGGAGATTTTGACCTAACAAGTTGTTATACAGTTTATCCTGGATGGTAAAAACGAGTGCTTTCTGCGTTTTATGAAAATTAGACCACGTAGAATCATTTTGACTTTTTTTACTTTTGTTCGCCCTAGTTATTACTCTACATGTGAAAATAGACCATGCGTCTTAGCCAAAATAACTTGCAATTGAAATGTACAAGATTATATTATAGTAAATAAAAATTTGGAATGCTTTTGGACTTGTTTTGTACTAATTTAAGAAATATTTATTGGCATAGTAAAAGTCATTTTAAATACAAATATCAAAAATTAGGCCCTCCCCGAACATTATTTTTGGCTGCGTCACTGACACTAACAGGATATGAATTGCATTTTTCTTACATGCGCTATAAGTGTTATCAACGTGGTGTAAGCTCTTATTTGAAAATAACACACTTTTAGGTGTTAAAAGACTGACACATTTGAACTTCGCTTGTGCTTCTGACTCCATAGAAAAACAGCAAGTCCAAGGGCCGACCTGCAGCTCTTACGTTATGACAAGAGATACCTTTTTGTTAGAAAAAACCAAAAAGTTTAAATAAAACAGTTTGATAGTGTTAGTTATTTTCTAGCGCAGTCTTTTAACTCATCCCACTACACACAGTGTTTGTTATCCCCTACTATATATATTTTACTATAAATTACACAATCACAAAATCCTACAACCTTTTTGCTTTGATTTATCTCAATTGCTTTTCGCTTTATACATGTTTAGAGATGATGTTGCAAATCTATTTCTTATAACTCAACTATTTGCACACCTATACTCATTCGAGGAGGCTTATTGAATTAATCAATAATGATAGCAATAACTTACAATTGACTGTATCATGTAGATCAAAACCCAGTCATTGAGTAAAACGTTTATTTCCTTCTGTTGACAAATTTGGTTTTAATCACTTGTTGGTAATAAGAACAGAATAAAAGCACAAGCTGTATACAAGTAATAGATTAACTAATATGATCAACCTTCCAAACAACACGGCAGTAATAACAGCATTGGTAACTTAATTGTAAAAATCTTTCAAGTGCACATCGAAATATTGAAGACCAAGAGGAACACTGATCATTTATCAAAGGTGTGGGGAATAGTGAAATCTTTGGCAGAATTAGTGGGTGCAAGCACCAGTTTCACACCTGGACGGACAACACGCCTTGCTTTAATTTTTTTCAAATGGGGCCTATATTGGCAGAATGATAATATCACTAGACTTCTGGTCAATTTCAGCACAGTTTTCCAAAGCAGGAATATTCCGCATAGCAAAATGTTGACAATTTAGCCCTCAAAGTAAATTCACTAGAATTGGTTTTTAATTTGTAGTTTTTGCTCTTTTGATACATTTTCTGTTGTTTTCCTTCAATTAATAAATTTTTAGCAAAATATATATAATATGAAATTTTGATTTCAACTCGATGGGTCGGTTCTAGAAATGTATTTAGGAAATGGGCCGGACTGGGGCATCAGTCAAGCCCGGTCGCAACTATTTGGATAATATATGAAATTTTACTAGCTACACATTTAAACATAATTTTTTTTGTTGATCCGTATGGCTTTTTTCGTAATACATGTATAGGAAAATCATTTTTCCATTGAGATTACTGTTAGTTTAGAAAAGGAAACAACTCAACTGTTGAAGTTTCATTTAATGACATAATATTTGAATATTATTGCATGAAAAGAAAAGAATACATTTTCAATAACTATGCCTAAATTCTTTTACAGGGAGTGAGATTGAGATGCTACACAAACTCGCTTGTCAGCAACCACTACCAATCAACATCAAAGCAGGGAAAATCAGCTGTTGTACATGAAAAATTGTGTGTGAATTCATTGTTGTGCACAGAATAACTGGACACGTGTAGACGTGTATATATATGCTAGAGGTGTGTGGGTGTCAAATACTACCGCATCCCGCCCGTGAATTATTTTAAATTACCCATAATAGTACTCAACCGTACCCCCAAAGTTAAACTATTGTGCTTGCTAGTTGCTATTACTTGCACTCCTGGCTGCTTGTTCAGACTAAATTTTGAGTACCGTAAGATGGGGGACTTTGCCCTTTTTCGTGAAATTTGTAAAAACATATTTTTACATAAATATACTAATCCAGTATTTTCGAATGTACTGAATTACGTGGACAAATGATTTTTTTTTACCACAGTGTAAGTTGAAATGTATTTTCAAATGATTTGAAAGTACTACTTCTAAGTATAATATTTGGTACTGTTCTGTCTTTGACTCTGCCCAACATTTGGTCCCATTACATATACAAAAACATAACGCCTTCAATTTAGATAAAATTAGGGTGACTGGTTACCAATGAACACGATTACATTGGAAGTCAACGACTGGATTGTTATAAATACCCTTGTGGAAAGCAGACAATATTTGAGGGGTCAAAGGCATGATACCAAAGTTGAAAATATGTTTGAGGGAAGACCAAAATGCACCTAGATCTATAAAATAACGGAAACCAGGTCTAATATATAATGAGGTTCATATTGGGATATCTTCCGTCAGAAGGACTTCTTGAATATCGAACAGATTCTACTGACCAGATCCTTCAGATTGGGACACTGTTACGATGGATGACGTTTGTCTGAAACTGAAATTTGAAAACACTTTGTACCTTAGTTGACTAGTTTTCAGTTTCATTTATAGTTAAACAGCGCATTTTTGCATATATAGAGCTTTCATAAATTTTATCTCGAGATTTTCATTTTTAAAAAAATATGTATAATAAAAATAATTTCCCCAGCTAATTTAATATGTATTTTATATATTATTATTTCAGTGTTGATTGCCTTTATACAGCAATTCACATTCTATGCAAGCATACGTGAAGGAGATGCGATATTCGACTTGGGAACAGTATCCTGTTTCTCTTTACTCATACCCGCTGTACTCACAATAGCACCCGCTCATACACCATGCCTGTGGGCAAGCTCGTATTCTCCCAGCTCTAGAATACGCCTGTTACAGAGACTACTGCATTTAATTAACTGCTCTCCCAGTTCTTGTACATGTGCACATTTTTCGATGTTAATGTGTATGGCTTATATTTATTCTGACCACACGAGGTTTTTACAAACACTAAAGTAGGGTGAGGCTGAATACTCCTCAAAATTTTGAGAGTATCGGCCGAACTGACGCCTCTCCCCCAATACGCCCCTGTATGATTTGCAGTGATATTAAAAATGTCATATAGCCAAGTTCATCTCACATTTATTGTTGGGATACCCTAGGTGTCAAATGGTTAGTCTCTCAGTATTTCTCTTATAGTCTCTTTATGGGCACCCCAAGTAATTTTCAACTTGTAACCTTAAGAAAAATTGAGAGGATATATAGAATAGAGCCAATGTACATCAAACAAATGATTCTAAAATTCTAGATTTTCGAATAATAACAAATATTCAGGAAGGTCCAGATGCACAGCCAATGCCCGTACACATTTGTCAGTGCCTATTACGAGCCCTACCCTAGAGTATCAATCATAATAATACTGTACTATTATTGTAGAATCGGTGGCTGGGGACTATACCAGCTTTAACAAACAAAACTTAGTTGACTCTGCAAGAAGGTTACACTTTAGACCTACATAGAGCAGCCACGATTCCAACAGAACAATTAAATAACAAGAGATCATAAGAACAAAAGGCATTGGTAATTCATCCACTGTAACTTTGTAACCATGATGACCAATTCATATGGCGTCCAGCCGAAGTGCTACCTGAGGGGAAGGCAGCTTGTGATAAGAAGGTGCGGTGCTTAACTTGTCTCAACATTTTATTCTCTACCTCAATATGAACCACGATTTGATTCTGAAATAAGTCTTTCAAAGGGCAGCCCCCAAGCAAAAAAACGATTGCTACAATAGTTCCCTATTTATACAAAGCGTAAATTATTACCTGCTAATTGTTTACAAATTCTAAATCACGCGATCTTTCCCTCGCAAATTCAAATGAGCAACAGAATAACACGTAATATTACATTGAGGGGACAAAGTAACTACAATGAAAACTAAACCTCGAAATAGTGAGGTGACGTCAAAAGTGACGTAGAAAATACGAAATTAAACAAATTAATGAATTAGAAACTAACAAATTCTAGGAAAATATTCAAACACACCCGAGTGACTACATTATACATATGACTCTTATTAGGTTCGTAACAGTATATGTACTATTTTGTGTAATAAATATACAATATTTTAGGAAATATATATATATTCGAAATTCCCACAAATATGCTATTTGTGATAATCCATCCAAATATACATTTTTAACAAGATTAGTTTCTCATAGTAAATGAATTAAAACCATGTTTTTTCAATGTTTTTTTAGAATTAACTATATCAAACGATAAACAGATTTCTTTGCATATAGGGCTAATGCATATAGTAACAGAATTATTCTGAGTAAATTTTTATAAAACAAGGTAAATACGAAAGGAACATTAAAACTAAGCAACCATTCTGGGCATAAAATTTCATTCAAAATCATCAGAATGATGTTTAAATCGTTTTCAGAAACAAGTGAATGCAAACCTTAAAATACATGAAAAATGTCATTACAATTGTATAAATATGCGTTATGAATATAAGAAAACTAAATGTAAGGTCATATTACTAAAAACATTTCGATCTATGTACAAAAACTAAAATTACCGTAATTGAACTACATAAATCTGCACGATTTACCGCAATGTCAGAAGAACAATTGCTTCTAGACACTGCAAGTATCTCGGAGTCCCCCTCACTGCAGTAGGATAACCATAGCTCTGTAAGAGTTTGCAGTACCGCTTGTCCTACAGCAGAGAGGGAGACTTGTTAAAGTACCTAAGATGTGTCATGTCATAGCATATACGCCATTGCCATTCTGTGTCCAGAGGGCATCAAAATGGCATACATTCGTTATTTGAGTTGATTATCCAGGCTTAGTTCTCGATGAAAGCGGCAGTCGATTCCGTGTTGCTCTGAATACATTGCTACAGTAACAACAGACACACAGTAGCAATTGATTGACTCAAATGCTCTAGGTGTCACAAACGGAATGTTATAAACACAATAATTGCGAACACTTATATACCATAATGAACCAGCATTTAAATATTGACAAAGATTTGGTTAACACACTTGTTTATTTCGTGTTGCGAAACAATATGTATTTACAATCAGTAATTCTACTCTTAATTTTGTGTGCATTAATATTTCCCGCTGAAAGCAGTGTTTCAAATCAGTGGCGTCAAACCCGGGCGCTCAGACAACTATTGCAGAATTTAATACATGAAATTGAAAACATTATTTATTCAAATTAATTATTTACAAAATTAATTACTGTTTTGGCTTGTCAATGTGTGCATCTTTAGTATAAGAAAACTCTAAAAATACCAAAAGATTGTTGCAAACACAATCTTTGTGAGGGATGCTGTACTGAAAACACAATTTTCCACAAAATCCTTTTCGATGAAACTTCACTTGCGTCATTTGAATTTGTGAAACTATATTTACACATTATTCATTAGAATTTAATACTTGTTACTTGTAGTTTGAACAATGAAAATTATTCAGGAAAACACGCTAAGTATTGATATTGACGAATATTGAAAGGAAATGTTAGTTACTAAAAGTTTCTCAGTTTAAGCAAAGCCAAAACATTTTCCAAATGGTCATTTAGTGTTTATCCCCAAAACAACTTGTGGTTTTGAAAATTACAAAGCGTTTTCCCACACTTTCCAATTCATTTGGAAATTTGAAAAACGTGAGTCATGGAATATTTTTTGGAGAATGTGGTGGAGCGTAATTTGTAATATGGCGTATTGCTCTGGCTGAAAAGATTAAATATTTTTGCTTGAAAATTCCAATTTTTAAAGGATTCACATACACTTTATAGCTAATGTCCATGTAATTCTAAGATTTAGCTTATGGAAACAACAGAACTTTAAAAGTTTCTTTATATATTATTTAGATAGATTGCACAAAATCAGAGGATGAACGTCTGAAGGCAACGTTGTTGGAGAATTCTTGCCAAGGCGCACATTAATAGCGACGGGATTAAGCGTGACCTTAAGACCCACGTGAATGGAGTGACATTGCCTATACTGTGGTGCCTTCATATTTTGCATATTTTTAATAGGTCATGCTTTTAAAATTTTTTAAAGAAATCATAAAAATAAAGTCAAAGAAACTCAACAAGAGCTCGCTTACGCATTGCTATATAGTTTTAACTGATTTCGGGTTTTTAAAAAGCTCGCAACTAGATGACAGTATTTGCCGGTATTTGAATATCAGTTCGGAACATTACACGTTTTGAAAAAATCTCGGGGATTCGGAACGCAGGATATCAATAAATGAAATTTATGGTTTATAAACAATTATTGCAAATCAAATTATATTATTTGCAACACTGATATAACTGAAACACATTCAACGTACTTTATGATCATAATTAGCTTAAGAAATGGAACCGGCTCCGGCCTTTTAACAGTTTGGTAATTTCCAAAAATGACACAGCTAATTTGACTGGTTGTTCTAGATTTATCTGATCTACGGGAAATACTTTACATAGGTTGAGAGTTAATTTTAGGGAAATCTAAATCTAAGCAGGACACAGTATTGCAACTAGTATAATATCTAAATCTATCTCTCTGCTCTCTCATAAATTTTGCAATACAAATTGAGTAGTTCCGCATTCTGAATGTGGATTTTTACTCCCAGTTTTTGTGGAACTATCCAATAATATTAACCTCATGAACATAAGAAAGTTTGAACGTTTTTTTTTCCTATTATTGGAAAGGAATTTAAAAACAAATAGGAAAGATTTCCTGTTGCAAACATGTATAACGCAAATGGCTGTCGAGACGTTTGACACATCCTGCATAGTTTTATTTCCACCAGGGGTTAATATCAAAATTCAGTTGCTGAACCAAATAAAGGAATTCAAATTATTTCACTTTTTCACTTATACTATCACATTACACGTTATAATTTCTTCTGCACCAAAAATTGTACCGTTTGTATAGCAGCTGAAACAAAATCAAACATGAAAAAGAAAATCTATTTGAATTTAGTAAGTGCGCCCGGCCGTGTCTCATCAGGCTCACTCGCAACCCCGTACCTCATCAAGACAGGGCGTGGTCTAGCCCGCAAAACACTAATATGATATTAAATTGAGAGGATCCACAATGAATTTTGTACTAGAGGCCAAACCATACAGCGACGTCATTTCTACCCGGCTGGATCGTAAAATATTGCTTCAGGCACTTGATGGAATTTTGCGGAAATCTTTAGCCTTGAAATTTATTGATAGTCCTTTTTCAACAATACTTTAGAAAATTAAACTTCTGTAGCAAATGTGAAGTAAATGCAAAATAACAAAAGAACAGAAAAGTTTCAATTCTTAAAATTTGTTATATTCGGCCCATAGTTTCTAGAATTCTATTTAGTTAGTTTTACTTACTTGATTCCAAACTTCTATATTCTACACAAGTGGGTGATGACGACTATATGTCTGACCGATCTACTGCAGTGTCAAAAGCAAAACTACTTTTTACACAGCAAGCATTTCGGAGTCTCCCTCACAACAGTAAGACATCCATAGCTCCGAATAAGGAGATTGCAACACCGCTTATCCAACTGCCATGAAGGAGACTTTAAATTGTTCTTTATGTCATTGCGATTTTGTGAGCGAGCCCACGCAATGTCTTCTTCCCTCCTTATCACTGATTCGATGAAAGCGGCTGTCCATTCCGGGTTATGCTGACAAACCGACGTTGAAGCGCCCGAGTGAATCGTGTGCTCTTAGCGTCAGAACCGGAATGCATTGAAACTATGGAATTTTGGGTGAGCTTATATTCACGAAAAGAGCAAACATTTAAATATTGACAAATAGTTGTGCGGATGCTTTTTATTGACACAAGTTCGATGTTGTGTGAAAGGCGAGTAGAAAACAATGGATGTTCAAAATTTTAGCACTTTTCAATCAATTCTGAAAACTCATTTTTTAAAACTAGGCATTTAAAATGAACCCTATCATATATATATATATATATATATGTCTTGACACCAAAATATAGACCATAACTTAAACACTGTCACAATTGAGGCAATAGATTCAATGTAAACTATCTAAAGGTATTTGAAAGTGATTTAGTGGAAATCCCCGTGCAGTCAAAAGAGAACAAGCTGGATTTGAATAAATCTATATTAAGATATAATCAGGTCATGAAAGATATGTCAATGAGAAATTCATATATTGAAGTAATTGAACCTTTCAAGCATTTTACTTGAATGACTCCAACAACAATTAGTATGGAACTTCTGGCAAGATATTGAATCCATCTATCATACAAGCGCCTTGCTCATGTAATAAAAAGAATAAAGAATTTCTTTGGTTATTATGATGCTCCTATGAAAACTAAAAACTCACGCAATCCCATACAGCACCATGAACAGCAGCAAGCCTAATTTCAGAAGAATGCTTACAAAATATGATTACAACTATGCAAGCCTTCAGCATACGTACAAGGACGTTTTGTCTATGAAACCAAATATGTTTGACCATCAAAGCACTCAATTTCCCGTCCCGGTAACAACAAATGAAAGTCTATACACACTTGAAAGGAAACTTTTTGTACTTATTAATGAAAATTAACTATTGATACATTGTTAGTAGTATATATTCTTGCGCTTTAGTGTTTTCTTAGCATTAAAGATATGGCCAAAAGTTTAAGGACAGTAACAAAAAATACATGAAAAAGTGACTATTTAAAATTAACAAGCTTATTTTGAGGCAAAGTCTGTCAAAACGTAAAGTCTATTAAAACCAGTTAAAACCAGTATCAAAACCAGTCAAAACCAGTTAAACCAGTTAAGTGTACGTATAAATAAAGCTATCTACATATGTACACATTAGTCATTCATTTAGCGCAGAACAATGGGTAAAGCAAAGCAAATATCACCATCTAATCGCGCTGTAATTATTGCACTGCACAAGGAAGGTCTGTCAATTCGTGAGATAGCTGATAGAGGTTACGCAAGCAAGAGTGCAGTAGGTGCAATAATTAAGAGGTTCAATACTGAACACACTTCACAAACCAAGAAAAGATCAGGTCGCCCTCGTGTTACATCGCATCGTGAAGATCGAATTTTAGTACGCAAATGTCTTAACAACAGACGTGCCTCCTCAAAGGAATTAGCCTACGATTTAAGGCAATCAACTGGTTGTGTAGTCAGTGAAAGAACTATCCGTCGTAGATTGCTCTCTGAGGGACTTAAATCATGTAGACCAGCCAAGAAACCATTCGTCAACTTTACACAACGTCAACGTCGTTTACGATGGTGCCATGAATTCAAAAACTTTACTACGGAACAATGGCGCAAGGTTATATTTTCTGACGAATCTAACTTTCAGTCATTCAATGTAAGAGGTCAGGTGCGTCGCCGGAGTGGAGAACGCTTTAAACCAGAGTGTTTACAAGCAACGGTTAAATTTCCTGAATCTGTCATGGTCTGGTCCTGCATGTCCTATCATGGTGTAGGACGACTTTTCATCCTAGAAAAAGGAGCACGCTTTAATTCTGCCCTGTACAAACATATTTTGCAAGAACGCATGATTCGATCGGCTGTAGAATGGTACCCAAATGGGGATTACATGTTCCAAGATGATGGAGCTCCATGCCACAGGTCAAAAGCCACTTTGACACACAAGCAACATCTGCAAATTCCATCTTTTCCATGGTGGCCTGGCCAGTCTCCCGACTTGAACGTTATTGAAAATCTATGGTCTCGTGTTGATGCACTTGTACAGGAGAGTAAGCCAACGACTCGCAATGATTTAATTGGTGCCATCATCAGAGTATGGAATCATGTCATCACACCTGAACTTCTTCATAACCTAGTTGATTCCATGCCTAGGCGGATTCAGGCAGTAATTTCTGCAAAGGGATACCCAACAAAATATTAACATTTATAACATTTAATAGTGTGTACATACTACTCTCTTTATATACTATATCTGTGTAAAATGATATTCTTTTCGAATTAATAAATTTAGTTTCTTTTGGAAATAGAATCATTTTTTCGTGTATTTATGTTACTGTCCTTAAACTTTTAGCCATAGCTGTATTTGTTTATTATATTCTATATATCAAATGCAGTGCCAAAACCGAAAAAGTTGCTGAATATATTTATGATATATTGTTAAGTGCTTTGCTTTCCCATGCGTGCATTGCCACCTTGCTTTATTGTGTACGCATATTATTACTTATGCTAATCCTGGCCCCAAAAATGTTTCTAAATTATTTGAAATTACAAACAATTTTAAAAATAATTTGAAGTTTATCTATTTAAATGCTTGCAGCATTAAAAGGCTTAGAAAAATTCTGGAAATTGCTTCTAAGTTAGACCACAGCACTATCTAAGCAATAACTAAATATTGGCTTGACATACCAGTAACTTCAATCTTTGTAACCCAAGTGTATCAGATTATCATATCTTTGTAAAAAACACCATGCTACTTTACCTAAAGGTGGATCAAGATAAGTAAACAATACCAAATCGCCTATGTTAGTAAATGTTAGTTACTGCCCCAAAAAAGTGCTAAGAAAAGAATTTATGAATTTTAAAATGATGAAACTACAAGAAGTGTGCATAAACCATAGTAACTTTATCATATTTGGTGAGTATAATATGAACTATTTTGATGGTGCAATTAGAAGATTTATCACCAAATTGTGCAATGTGTTTGGGTTAGACAATGTAAATAGTCCAACCCCTACCCGATATAGGATGTTATTTGATTATGCAATAAAAGTCCAAAGACATAGCATTTTTAAAACCATTGCTTCTCTGTTCATAATATCATCTTTCACATAACTAATCAACAGGTCGTGCCACAATTCAGAAAAATGATCATTTCTAGATCATTTTTTAATTTCTCAGAATTGAAATTTCTAGAACAGCTTTAACACCCCACATGTATATTTATATTCCCGCTAGAAGATCCAAATCATAGGCCACCTTTCTTGCTTTCTCAAAAAGAAGCTCAATTGATAGAGTAGCATCTACGAGGAGGAAGTATGTTCCTCAGATCAATTAGCACGGTATTTAAAACTGAGCGAAGAATATAAATTATTATATGAAAAAAGGAAAGAGGCTTTAAGCAATCTTAATGCACATCCATCACCCCGCATGCATGTTGAATATTACAACAAAATCAAGGCTGAATTATCCAAACTAAAGTAACAGCTTCGTACAGACTCCGTAAAAAATCATCTTGAATAAAAGCAAAGACAAATTGAAGTTTGAGAAAAATTTCCTGCATAGATGCAAAAACAAGGTAACTGACAAAAAGGAGTTATTCATTAATGGTCATATGATATCAGATAAATCTACCATTGAAATGTTTTTAAATGGTGTTCATCAATGGGGGCTATTCAAGAAATTCTAATTCTTGAATAAATTGAGAAAATTAAAACTTCAAAATGTGAGTTGCCTAAGTTTTTTGTCCTTGCAAAATTATTATTTATTAAAGAGATGTTTAAGATTTTAGAACAGCTTCCCTATTTGATTGTGCTCACGTCATTGGCCATACATAGTCATTTTTATGCCAATAAAGTAGGTTATATCTAGTTGACGATTGAAATAAATCAAAATTTCAGTGTTTTTAGAGTTCTTACAGGTAGCTACAAAAAACTTTTTCTTCTAAAACACTTAATAATGAACTAATTCAGATTCAGTTTTGCATTGCTAATGACGTCATTTATTTGAAGTGTGTAATGGGCTGACATTTATAACTTTAATATCTCTTGAATGAAGCATAATTTTTTCTTAAGACAAAAAAATTAAGCAAATCATAGTGAAATGTTAATTTTTTGAATTTATTCAAGAAATAAAATTTCGTGAATAGCCCCCATTTGGGTAAATGTAGTGGACTTAAAATGAAAGTAGCAATCTCATGCAAAGTCAAATCTTATGTTTAATTCAATCTCAAATCTCGATCAAAACAAATCACGTGCTTCCTTAGATATCCCAATTTTCATCATTAAGAACGATATCAATGTATTTGGAGATAATCTACTATTTATATATAACTAATGCATTCAGAAAAATACGTTTCCTATTGTATTAAAATTAGCTGATGTTTCAATCACGAACCCCTTTGTTAAAGTATCTGAAAAACTTTTAATCTACTAAATTCATGATTACATGATCAAGCATAATAGATTATATAAAAAGCAATAACGATTTAGACCAAAATTTTCAACAACTGATGCCCTCATTACGATTATAGAAAATAATCTTATAAATTTAGAGGAAAACCTAAGCCACGCCATCGCACTCCTTGATCAGAGCAAAGCGTTTGACAGCATCAACCATTAAATTTTATGCGCAAAATCGACAGCATATGGTTTTAATCAAAATTGCCTAACAATGATCAAGAGTTTCAATCTGGACGTAAACAAAGAGTGAAGATAGGGCATGCAAAATTCCATACAGTGGGGTTCCACAGGGAACAGTTTTAGGGTAGCTCATGTTTAATTTATATGTTAATGACATGTGCCAGCATATAAAAACAACAACAACTGAAGTGTATCAATATGCAGATGACACTTGCATTTTTCCCGCAATATTAGCCCGTATACAGCTGCAAGCATTTTAAACAACATTAGGCCTCTTAATACATAATTTTATATGATTACATGAACTATAAGCATTGATAAAACACGATTCATGATCTTTTCACCAAA
The DNA here is from genome assembly GCA_900660155.1 of Hofstenia miamia. NCBI lineage: Eukaryota > Metazoa > Xenacoelomorpha > Acoela > Hofsteniidae > Hofstenia > Hofstenia miamia. The sequence continues at coordinate 372,304 of CABFPE010000079.1, forward strand.
TAAAACTAGTCAATTAGCTGAGAACATATAATTAAACATTGATAGTAACAACACCAATAAACAATCTTCTGTTCTAACATATCTAGGTGTACAAATCGATAAGAGATTAAATTTTCATGAATTCATTTCCAAACAAATGAGAAAGAAATATGCACTCTGGCATTGAATGCATTCATGACATAAGAGCTAACTATATATACGGGCTCTAGAAACTTTGGGATTTACATCCACCGCTCGCACTTTCCGATTTTCCATAGTATCAATCGTCGTTTTTGATGCAAAGCCAAACAAATTCATTTTATGCATTAATTTTTACATTGCGCATGTGGAATAGAGTTCTAATTTCTTATGTATGAGTTTCAAGTTTTTTCTAAAAAAATTTTTTGACATGTATCCAAGCGCCCTCCGCAATAGTATCTAGCGTCCGTATAGATTTTTTTGTTCCAGCGCCTTTTAGATATTTTATTATTATATATATATATATATATATATCTATAGATTACATATTTATGTATATATATATATATATATATATATATATATATATATTCTAAAAGGAAAACACATTGAACTTTTCGATTATATTATATAATCATCATCAGGAAATAATTTGCGGCAAAAATATTTTTACCATTTATAAACTCCACTAAAATTATAAAATGAAATCTAAAATAAATATAAATACTTAGTTCGATTAATTTATTTATTTAATAACTTTGTTTTATCGATGTTGTTAATTTCAATGGCTTCTGCAATTTTTGTATATTTTGTTCTTCTAATGACCTTAAAATTTTCAATGTTGATATTATGAATGTGATTAAAAATTTCTGATGTTAAATGGCCATTGATGTGCTCTTTGATTCGCGCATCAAAATGACGGATGGTTTCATCGATGTATGATTCCTTACAATAATCACAAGTATATTTATAAACTAATGATGAAGCAAATCCTTTTGTTATTTGATCTTTGTTGCGAATTAAATTTAGTGTTTTGAATGATTGAAAGATTGGAATAATCTTCGTAAATTTTAAAATAGGATTAAATGATCGTAGTTTATTTTTCAATTGAATTGTGTTATTTTCAATTAATGGTAATTTCCAATATATGTATTTTTAGTTATTTTATATCTTTATCAGATGTTTCATTATTAGTTGCTAATAAACACTGATTTATAATTTTTTTTGTAAGATGATGTGGATATCCATTTTCACGGAACATGTCATATAATTGATCTAAGGAATTTGTAACTTTCAAATATGATGATGATATTTTGATAATTCTTTGACATAGACATCTGATTGTATTTAACTTATGGTTTGGATGTGTTTTCCTTTTAGAATGTACTCATTAAGTAAACTTTCAAAAAATATATATATATAATATTAGCTGATCGTGAATTTAAATACAACTACATTTACATTTTTATTGGAACATGTTTTTAAATATGAAAAAGCGATGCTCTACCACACTGCTACTTCCTTTTCTCTAATGAATTTTCCAGATAGCTCCATAATATTGTCTCTAGTAGCCAAATAGGTCACTATATCGGCTCCATCAGCAGCTGATTTTGGAGCATTGGCTCCTGTCATATCCGTTTTACACCAACCAGGACACATAGAAACAACAGCAATGTTGTCATCTGCTAGTTCACGTGCATGGACCTAAATTTTAAATTAGTTTTGCTTACGCAAGCAGTTTAATTAAAATTAACGAATATCGCAAACAGCTAAGCAGATTCAAATATCCAATCAATGGTACCATTTGGATTTCATTAGACATGAGAATAAAAACAGATTTAAATTTTTTAGATTTGTAATTTTAAATGCTGTAACTGCCTCTCAATCTTTATAAGTTTAGAAACAACAAACAATTCAAATTGACTAGTCCTTCTAGCAACCAACATTTCAGGAATAATTTTCAGAAACTATGAATATGAAATGTTTTTACAGCGTAACTAACTTTAGAAAGAGCAATAACTGCCAACTTGCTCATTCCATAGGATGTTTTTGAATAACCTGCTTCTAGATGTGAATTCGTTTTTGTTTTTTCAACGTAATCCTTAATGAGGGTTGACAGTTCTTCTACTTTTAGATCAGGCGAAATTAGTTTCTCTTGAAGATCTTCACGCACCTAAAACACTACAGTCTAAACCCATAAATATATGTGACAGATCAATGACAATTCATTAATATATGAAATTCAACATACGTTTCAATCTTAATTAACGAAACTGGAATTTACTAAAAAGCAAGCATCATAAAAAATTTTAAAAGTATTTTACAATAATGTTGATGAAGAGAATAGAAACAGAATTCAACTGCCTTTGAACTACGCATGCTTGTGGTATATATAATGAGATTGATATTAATTTTTAATTTTTAAGAAAACCTAAAGAAATTTTAGAAAGAATTTACAACCCCTAAAATCCGTTTGTAAACTTCCATTTGTTTGACAAGGAACGTCTTTTACAGAATGATAATTTAATGTCAATAACATTGCTCATACTTTGAAATATGAACTAAAAGTTTTAATTAGTTCATAAGAGCATCAGAAACTACAGCAGGTGCTCTAGCTGCATTCTTTAGATAAAATAAAAAATAAATTTTGTTGAAGAAAACATTATAAATGTGTCCAAGCCCAAAAAATAGAAAAATCAATTGCATAGTACACACATCTTACCTGTGAGAGTTTGCCAAACAGACTTCCTAGGTTAATAATTCGCCCATTAGTTAAAAGTGGAATGAAGGCATTGGTGACATTAAGGGTGCCAAAATAATTTATTCTAATGACGATCTAAAATAAAGTAATAGTAAATCAAATACTGCAAAAGTACAACATACTGATGCTTGTTCATCAACAGTTGAATCAATGCCGGCATTGTTTACCAAAACATCCAATTTCCCATGCTCTTTTGAAATTGTTTGTGCTGCAGAGTTTATAGTGGCAATGTCCTCAAGATCCAACTGCAAATATCTAAGCAAACACTTAAGCATTGCTCAAAACAGTGAAATGAATTTGCATATCATTTTCATTATATTAGTTAAATTAACCTATAATTTTATGTCCATAAATGAATAACTTTACTGGCAAAATTCTAAATATCAGTGTTGCCCTTTTTACTTACTTTCCAAAAATTGTGGCAAATGCTCATATTACTATATATCCACACAGTAAAATGAATGAAAATTGAATGCATATTTGGAGGTCATAGACTGGGTGACTAGTTGTTATTCTTTATCTAAAGTTGTGCTTTATATTTTTACCGTAAAAATATTTTCATGTTGCATCACTAAACTTCATATGTTCACATATAATATATATACATATTAGAGATATGCGGGAACAGTTCTAGTACTAAATCCCATCCAAGTCGCGCGATACGAAATGGGGACCGAAAAAATTAGTGTTGTTTCCTCAAATTCAGGGTGAAATATTGAAATGATTTTAATTTCATGAGATGGATTTTTGTCCGCCCTTATCAGAACATTGGGAACAGGTAGGGGAAGACTTTGAAAAACCGGCTTTTCATTGAGAAAAGTAAATTTCAGACACATGATTCCAGTCTAGAATAAACGTTTAAATTTATAATCAAATTTTACAATACTTTCAGCATGCTGAATAGAGTAATTCAATTGCCAGGGTGTATGCAATGTAAAGAATTACTTTATATTCCATGCACAACGTTATGATGTATAAAGAAATTGGGAGTGAGCTCTTAATTAAAATCATTCTACTGGTCCATATAATTTTTGAACTTTCAAAAGATTCAAACTTCCATAATTTCTTGTTGAGGTTCTTTTCATGTTAAATTAATTTAATAGGTCTCGAATAATACAATGTTCCAGAAGGCAAACTATGCACGCAAGATTTGCAAATATGTTGTTAACCCATTCAGACTTTAAAATTTTCTGGATCACGTCACTCTCGAAATTGAGGTTCTCCTCTTACTATAAAATCCTACTTTAAAAATCTCCGCCAAATAACCTTGCAAAATATTGATTCACTATGGAGAAGTTTACAATGGGCCTAGAAGAAATGTTACCTTATATTTTGCAATCCTTCCTCTTGCAAGATTTTCATTGCTTCCGCGCCCCTTTGCTTGTCACGAGATGTCAGATATACAACATCATCTTCTGAGTAAAACTTTGAAATCTGTCGAACAGCTTCCAATCCAATGCCTTTGTTGGAGCCAGTTACTAGACATATACGTGGTGACATCTAAAATTTGCTACGCAGTAATAATAGTATTTCAGTTTTAGAACAATGTTTCTGTTGCTTTGTTACGCATTTCACGATTGGCTTTAATTGCAAATACTCGGCACAAGCTACTCAAAAAAAACCACCAGAAATCTCATTCATTTTGTTAGGCACTTTTTAATGACATGATAAATTTTCTTAGAAAGATTATGTAAGCATGTGGAGCCACCACATAACACATTTTGCCACATCAGCGGATGCATCATAGGCCTATATTTAAGGAATTGTAAAACCTTTTCTCTATAATCAGTTGGTAAAAAAAACCTGTTGATGTTGATTAAAAACAATCAAACATNTACTAAATCCCATCCAAGTCGCGCGATACGAAATGGGGACCGAAAAAATTAGTGTTGTTTCCTCAAATTCAGGGTGAAATATTGAAATGATTTTAATTTCATGAGATGGATTTTTGTCCGCCCTTATCAGAACATTGGGAACAGGTAGGGGAAGACTTTGAAAAACCGGCTTTTCATTGAGAAAAGTAAATTTCAGACACATGATTCCAGTCTAGAATAAACGTTTAAATTTATAATCAAATTTTACAATACTTTCAGCATGCTGAATAGAGTAATTCAATTGCCAGGGTGTATGCAATGTAAAGAATTACTTTATATTCCATGCACAACGTTATGATGTATAAAGAAATTGGGAGTGAGCTCTTAATTAAAATCATTCTACTGGTCCATATAATTTTTGAACTTTCAAAAGATTCAAACTTCCATAATTTCTTGTTGAGGTTCTTTTCATGTTAAATTAATTTAATAGGTCTCGAATAATACAATGTTCCAGAAGGCAAACTATGCACGCAAGATTTGCAAATATGTTGTTAACCCATTCAGACTTTAAAATTTTCTGGATCACGTCACTCTCGAAATTGAGGTTCTCCTCTTACTATAAAATCCTACTTTAAAAATCTCCGCCAAATAACCTTGCAAAATATTGATTCACTATGGAGAAGTTTACAATGGGCCTAGAAGAAATGTTACCTTATATTTTGCAATCCTTCCTCTTGCAAGATTTTCATTGCTTCCGCGCCCCTTTGCTTGTCACGAGATGTCAGATATACAACATCATCTTCTGAGTAAAACTTTGAAATCTGTCGAACAGCTTCCAATCCAATGCCTTTGTTGGAGCCAGTTACTAGACATATACGTGGTGACATCTAAAATTTGCTACGCAGTAATAATAGTATTTCAGTTTTAGAACAATGTTTCTGTTGCTTTGTTACGCATTTCACGATTGGCTTTAATTGCAAATACTCGGCACAAGCTACTCAAAAAAAACCACCAGAAATCTCATTCATTTTGTTAGGCACTTTTTAATGACATGATAAATTTTCTTAGAAAGATTATGTAAGCATGTGGAGCCACCACATAACACATTTTGCCACATCAGCGGATGCATCATAGGCCTATATTTAAGGAATTGTAAAACCTTTTCTCTATAATCAGTTGGTAAAAAAAACCTGTTGATGTTGATTAAAAACAATCAAACATTTGAACAGTGCCTATGTGCGCAGTCAAAGGACGTGTCCTCCCAACCTTTCTCGAAAAAGCGGCCAAAGGCAGGCCCGTAACATATATAGTAGTCAGGTAGTCAGTGACTACCATAAATATAAATAATAAGAATGATAAAATTTCAATTTTATTTCCTCAGATTATAATTGATTATTGTATTGATGCTGATGTATATTCAAATTATGGTTTATAGTGATAATTCCTCGGCTTATTAGAAATACAAAAATTCTAATGTAAATACAATTTTGTTTAAGAACACATAAGTGTTTAATTTACAGGCATGAATGTAAACTTCTAATATCCGAACACCAATTCACAATTTGTACGCCAATAAACGCGGCAAAACTATGAATTCCGATGTAGTCAGAATTAAAAATACCTACTACCCGCTATGCAGGTACCAGTATGTAGGTACAAGATGGCCAATTCAATTCCGTTTATATTTTTCATTTTGATCATTTGGAAAGATTAAATGAAAATTGAAATTGAAAAACGAAATAACCATTTTTCATTTTCGCTTTTCAAATTTCATTTTGCCAATTTCTATTAGCTTTAAAATTTTTCAAAAGAAAAACAAAAATTGAAAAATGAAAAATTAAAACGAAAAATGAAAAACCAAAATGAAAAATGAAAAATTTCAATTCCGTTTTTCGTTTTATGATTTTCTTTGTTGTTGTCATCATTCTTACGTAATTGCTAACCCATTGATTGTTTAATCAATAAATGTAATTGACGGAAAGTGGTACCGATATTAGGTAAACAAACATTCTTTGTATTATTTAGAAAAGCTATAGTAGTTCAAAAATAACAACATAGCAATTACATTAGAATGATAACAACCAAAACGAAAATCAAAAAACGAAAAACGATATTGAAATGTTTCATTTTTCATTTTTCACTTTTCATTTTTCAATTTTCATTTTTCTTTTGAAAAATTTTAAAAATGGAAATTGGCAAAATGAAATTTGAAAATCGAAAATGAAAAATGATTATTTCCGTTTTTCAATTTCAATTTTCATTTAATCTTTCCAAATGATCAAAATGAAAAACGGAATTCAATTGGCCACCTGGTACCTGCATACTACCCCCATATTTATTGAAAAGCAAACCTCTATCAACACATTTCTGTTGGTGGATAATATGCAAATAGCTATTAAATTAGGCCATATGTAGCAAAATTCTGCATTAGTAGTCATCAGATTTAAAATTGGGCTATAAAATTAAGAATGACGCGGGCTCGGAATCTGAATTTCTGCAAAATCTATCTGAATTGTTCAAAATTTTATTAATAAATTTGCATTTTCTTACATTAAAATATTATATCAACTATATATTCAATTGACTAATTATACATTAAAAATTCTCCACGGCGACAATAGTTGCAATTAAACTAAAAAATTGTCTTAGTAATAGCAAGCGCTAATCAATCTCATTTATTGTTTAGATGCCCAGCGTAAACTTTAAATTACCTAGACAGGACACTAGGTCTTATTTGCATGTTTGAGATAGTAATGCTGCATAAGCTCGTAGCATTTTCTTATGATGTACCATAAACATATATTTATCATTAAAACTGTAATACAACTATTAACAATAACAATTTAAAATGCCCATTAAAAACTTTTTCCAGCAATGGACACATACTTATTTGAAGCCGATCACTTTTGATTTGATGCCATCACAAGTAAACTTTATTGTTAAAAAGTGCAGTTGATGCAAAATGTTTTCATTTTAGTATTTTCAATTATATACATGTATTTAGATTTTTTATTTACAAAATTCTTATAATGGTTTTGGATATGACGGCCACGCGCCGGACCTGGGCCTGAATATTATCAATTGCCAACTGACCGAGCAGGGATGGGATTGGTTTTTGTGTTAGTGGCTCAGGCCTGCTGGGTACAACTCTGATATGTAGTTGTATTAAGTATATACATGTATATA
>CABFPE010000079.1:381022-393441 GCA_900660155.1 Hofstenia miamia
TATATATATATATATATATATATATGGTTTCAATTGGTTTTTTCAAACATTATAAAATGCTGTTTAGCAAGTAACCATAGCCATAAGATTAATTGAGAAATACTTCATCAAATTCGAGTTTCTATAGTTTGCATGTATTGCTCTAAAAACGTTAAAAATCAATTGAACTAAAACATAAAATATTTATGTCATAGAATTTTTCATGTACTACAAATTAAAAAAATATGTATTTTTAATTAGATGAATCGATCTCGATATTTAAACTTTGCATATTGTCATATAGAATTGTTCATTCTCTACTCGGTGACCCGGTCTGGTCATGATTGCATTCAAAAAATCTGACCGGTGACCAAGGAGCTCTGAATAACAGGAGGTGACACAGAAATATTATAATAAAAATGTGTAGGTGGGAAAATTTTTTGCAACACATACAGAAACGTTAATTAATAGTTTGCAAGTGCAACTGGTTTCTACCAATGAAAACTACAATGAAATAAGGACGGGTTCGACCAGCGGAAATCCCCAATAAATTTGATGGCATTACTGCTTCATGTTTTGAACAACATCAAAGCAGACATAGGTAAATTTTTGTTTTAGCTAATAAATTTGTATTAGAGATTGAAAATAAATTTATGATGATTTCTTATATGTATTTAAAACTGTATTTAAAAGATTTCACTATAGAACAATGGATTTAATGATTGAAACGAGTTATGCAATTTACTAAGGGTGTTAAAAATATGAATTGGAGAAATATTTGCACTAAATTATAAGAAATTTGTTTAACTTATTTATCAATAGGCTTAGTTCTATGAAATATTACATTTAGGCCAACAACTTGTTTAAGTTCTCAGAGAATAGGGCAACAAGAAAATCATGCTTATCAACAGTTTATGTCTAATGATGAAATTAAGTCGTTTAACGAATTTTCTACTGGAATTTCACAATGTGCGTTTTTAAAACCTGATGATAAAATTGTTATTAAGAGAGAAAAATGTATCGTGATTTTTGAGGTGGAGATTGAAAGTTTTGTATGGACCATCTGGACTATTACAATTGATGAATTCTTATCATATTCAGCCTATTTCGGTTCTTTTAAAATAGCAATTTTAGGTAGAGTTCTAGATGTTAAACTTAAATCTTGGTTCGAAATTTTAAATTTATACATTCTCACCATCAGCTTACTGATGTTCTTCTTGGTGAGTTTGGTTCACTAAATCATGTTCCAAAGCAGCACAGAAGGTATTCCAATGCATTGTTTAAAATTATCAAGTTTATCTCGACATGCATATCTTTATGTTCGTGACGTTTTGCCATTACCAAGCATTCGAACAATACAAAGAACTATAGGAGCTATTCAATTGAATGATTCTTTTTGTCAATCTTTGACAAATTCAATTTTTTCTAATTTGACTGGGTTTCAAAAAACCTGTTTGCTGCTTATAGATGAAGTATATGTTAAAGAGACTTTGGAGCTTTCAGGTAGTCATATTATTGGATATGCAGTAAATGAAGCATCTGAAAAAATAAAGGCAAAAACAATGATCGGCTTTATGATCAAATGTTTATATGGAGGCCCAACATTTATGTTGAAATTAGTTCCCGTGCATATTCCTACTGGAGAATTTATCTAAAAGTATTTTCTGAACATCATTTCTATATTGCATAATGCTGGTGCAAATATTGTTCACAGATAATTCGCATTTCAATAAGCAGTTTTCTACACACTTTCCTGGGTTTGATAATGAACGCCCCTGGGTATGTCGAATTCCATTAGATTAAAAATAAGTGTTTTTTTGCTTGATCTTCCACATTTCGTCAAATCTGTTTGAAAAAACTGGCATTCTGAGAAGGAGAAACCTCTTATTTTTGATGGAATGTATTGCAAATGGAGTGATATATTGCATGTTTATAACAAAGAAGTAGATAATGTTTTGAAATGCGCTTCTTTGTATTTTGCTGCCTTGCATCCCTCTGTTATAGTAAAACTAAAGGTCAGCTTGGCTTTGAAGATTTTTGATGACAAAACTGTGGCAGCACTCAGAATGTGCGAAAGAGATCAAACAGCTAAATTTGTAGAAATGGTTTCAAATATTTTCAAAATAGGCAATGTTAAGTCTCCTACTATACGAGCAAGAAAAAATGACAAATTTAAAATGGTTATTTCTTCTAAATATGATGACCGCCTTGATTACCTAAGCTTAAATGCAAATAAGTTTCGTGAAATGGGCCCCCATAGCAATCAACAACGAATAAAAAGCTTAACTTTGAAGACTAGTTTTGGTATGTTTCGTACTTTGATGGGATTAAAAGAACTTTCAGAATTTTTATTAGATTTACGATTTTCGTATGTAATGCTAGGAGAATTTCAGACTGATCCACTTGAGCGTCAATTTGGAATTGACCGGCAGTCTTCAGGAAGCAATTACTGTGTGTCTGTAAATCAAGTGATGAATACATTTAGGAATAATCTGCGCAATTATTGAATGACATGGCGCTTCAGATGGATTATTCTTGCGATTCGGATTGTAAATTTTGTGAAGCAGCACCTGATAACTGTATTATCAAAGACAGAACTATTTGCGATTTTAACAATAATTGGTTAAGTAATTCTATTGTGTACATTGCTGAATTTATTGTAGCAACATTTCAATTAGTTGATTTTGAAGGCTCAAATGATATGATTAAAAATGCAGATTTTATTCACGAACTTTCTCGTGGTCGTCTATCAATTCCTGATGAAACAATAATTAAGTATATATTAAGTTGCTATGAAATTTATTTGACTGTGTGCAACATCGCATGCACTTTATACGTTACAAAACTTTTTGAATCATTGGCAACTGAAAATGAAGAATAAGAAACACTATTATTTACTCCTCTACACAAAATTTCTAGGTGTTTGTTCAACACTTTTACTAGAGGTTACATCACGCAAATTAGATGATGAAAAGCGGAAACTTTCAAACTCAAGGTCATGTAAATCAAACCAAGTAGTTAAGAAGCTTCGTTCTTCATCTAATTTTAGTTAGTTTTCTATGGATGTAAAATTATACCCTTAGTTTTAACGTGCTATGGTTGTCTTTAAATTTTACTGTATTTTATAGAGAACTTAAGAAAATTTTCCCACCTACATTTTTTCTAAGATATTTCAGTGTCACCCCCTGTTAATCAGAGCTCCTTGTCGCTGACCCACGTAAATTGTTTACAACTTCGACTGTACAATAGTGTGGTAAATTTGATCTAGCATATTAGTTTTGCCATGCAAATATTTAGTTTCTAATAAAGTAAATAAGGGCATGCGTAGCATTAAAACATCCTTTGTTTACACACTTGTTTCCAAAATCAAATGCATATTGAAGCTAGAAGTTCATGAGAATTAATTAGTGGTAAGAATTCGTTATTAGTAGTTCTATTATTTTTACATGTTAAATTACAGAATATACTGTGCAGTGGCTAATTTCAATCATCTGGGGAGAACGGGTACTAAAATAGCTCATATGTAGGCACCTTTTGTATTTTCTAAGATTTTAGTATATATTTAATGCTATGGATTTATTCGATTATTTTTACAAAAGTGAGGAAGTGAGGAATAGCTCCATGGAAAAGGGAACTGTTCATAGTTAGAGGCATGTGGCCAGGCCCGTAGCAAGCCTAAAAAATTATAGTAGTCAAAGCAAAGCAATACAATATTATTTGTTAAGATTATTACAATATTTTTGGCCTTGTAATTTTATTGATGTTAATGACATTATCATACAATTCCCTAAAAATATTACATATACATATATATATATATATATATATAGTTAACTTGAATGTAAAATTTAGCATGAAAGTTTTTTGCCAGAACAGTAGTTACATTCTGAGTGGATCTCTTCAATAATTTTTTGTTTAAAATTTAGTAATTTTAAGTAGTACATGGATACTACAAAGATTTTTATCATTTTTGCAGATCTCAGCTAACTCATATTTTATTATTTCACTTACAGAGTTCTCTTAGATTATTTGCAGTTTTAGAAAGCAATAGAAGTGGTATTACCACTTTCGGATGCCAAAGAGTAGTTGTTGGGACGTAACCTCAGATGCACAAAAGTGTATTAGAATTACATTAGTTTTATACATTCATTGTTATATTAAGCGAGTTGTTACTTACTGAGAAAACTCCATTTCCAAATGTTGAAATTTGTAATTTTTGGAAAATGATTTAGGAATGTACGTGTTTCAAGTTCAATAAGTTCATTGAGTATGTGAAAGCGAAGATGCAGGTTAAAAACCATTCCATTAATTTCTTGCCTTTGGCAGAAGCAAGCAAGTTCAAAAATCAATAACTACCTCCAGAAACAATCAAATTATTGCTTCCAATTTATATTTTTTTACAAAATATAGTATTTTATAAAAGCGCCATAATCTAACAAGGATGGCATGCTTGAAAATATGTGTTCTTCAGGACACAACACAAAAATATTGGTTGGTCGTAATTGATGTATTATTTTAGGACGTTTTCATGACGTAATAGTGAAATGTATAGCTGAACAGTCCTACAGATATTTGAAAAAGTAGAAGAGGATCAGGCTACAAGGGCATAAACATATGCAAGGTTTGCATAGTACCAAAATTGGTTACGAAAATGAAATCCCTTCCACAGTGCATGCATGATAAATGCCCATCTCACGAACCACACCACTTCTACCTACCAAGCAGAATGTCTGAGTTTAAAAAGCCTTTCACTATCGGAATATATATTCAAATTACTTACCTATTTCGTAAAAGAGTGGTTTAGAGAAATAAACATAAAAAACAAAAGAGCTCGTTCTGAAGTACATATAAATGAATGCCTTCTTCTGATATAATATCCTTCCGACACTATTATTGCTTATGCAAATCCATACATACGATTATTTACAAAAACTTGAATATATACATGGTTGGCCAAAAAAACTTGAACAGTTAGAAACTTTATTACGTGCAAACTAAAAAAGACCCAAATCTTTAGTAAACAACAATTAAAAATGATCTTTTTTGGGAAATAAGATGATCTATGAGAATTTTAAACAAGATTCCAGCTAAGCCCTGACTACTTATTGCTGTTGTAGAATAAGAATCATGTGCTGACAAACGAGAAACTACAAACACACAGAACAAAGTTCTTCTGCGTGTAAACAATACTGTGAAATATTTAAAAAAAATAACTTTTATATGACAAACATTATTTATTTTTTCATTTGCTGCTTAGTAAAAATGCTATTTTATTGTTTAGCAAAATAATTTATTAAATTGTTTATTAAAATTTCGACCTGCTCTATATTGATACATATAGGATGTCAAGTTATGTGCACATAAAAAATACTATAAAGTCCCATGTTGATTGATTTTTCAAACAGACCAATGAAAATTGAGGAAAGTGCATGTTATTAGACTGTCTTACTGTTTATTGATGTCGAATAATGTTTGAAAGATTCATCTAAAAATTCTATTTATACGATTTTGACTAATGATTTCCATTCTATTTAATAGAATATTTGGTAAAAATTATAGATAAACTATATGTAGTCCAATCCATGGTTATAGAAGAAGAATATGATTCTTAGGAATGATATTAAGATATTTTAAAAGCATGTTACATAATGTAATAGTAATAAACTAAAAATGAATTTTGCCAAAAATCAAATTGCCATTTTTTTCATCTATAGAACAAAGAGATCTTACTGAAAATATTAAAATTTATGTTTGTGATAACAAACATGTTCAAAGCACATGCGTAAAATATTTTGGTGTGATAATTGACAATGATTTAAAATTAGAAAAATTTTCTTTCCGAAAATTAAAAAATGGCCTTTGAATATAAATATGTGCACCATTTGCGTCATGTAGAAAATTTTTTCCATGTAAAATGCATTAGTTCAATTGTCATAATTCAATTTAATTACTGTGCACTTCACATCTCAAGACATTTATTGGACATTTAGAACACTTAATTTTATTTACAAGCATAAATCTATAGCACAAAAAGTTTATCTCATGATTTTTTGCCCTAAATTATTATTCAGAATCAATTCTTATGTGAGATACAAAATTTTGTTCATGAATTTTTTGATCAAGCTTGCTTACATCAATTGCATCAAATTCAAGGTTGAGAATAAAATATATTTAAGTATCAACAATAGTAATGATAAGTTTCCTTTTAAATGCCTAATCTTTTGAATTGAAATTAAGTAATGATATAAATTATCTGAAAAATTATAAACCATCAAGAAAAGATCAAAGTTGTATTTTCATATGTCATTGAAACTGCTGTTACTAATTCTTCTTTCGATTTCTCTGAAAATCCTTTAAGGAATTTTCTATAAAACGTTGAAAATTCTCGACAAATGGCTGGTTTAAAATTTGTATACCCTGAACCTTCGTCCGTAGCAATTTCTTTATTGTTATTCTATTGTATTTAATAATATAACTTGATTCCTTTTGAATATTTAATTCTCTAAATTTTCACAAATTTGGTATAATTTGGATGGAAATAGTTTTATTGTAAATACTTCAGTATATTCAAATTTATTCCTTGAAAATATTTTAAATTATCTTAAACTTTAAACGGCATTACTACGGTTGACGGTGTTGTAGATATATTTATATATTCATGCATAGAAAACTACGCATATATAATAAATGTTGTTAAACGAATTGGAAACTTTTGTAAAAATATATTGTTTCACTGAATTAAATTCTTGAGTCGACAATGCATTGTGTGCAATCATTAAAATTTCAAAATTTCAGTATAATTCAAACATCTTAAAGTTTTTCCTTTGATATTGGTGAGCCAAATAAATAAAAACTTATAAAATTGACAAACAGCATACAGTAGGAAAAATTTTTCCTCTATATTTCTAAGATCCATAAAATTTTTTGTTATATAATGGGAAAATTTATAATTATTAACATTGACTTCTCAGAAAAGTGATTTTAATTGAGATTGCATACTAATATTGCTTATTTTAATTTCTTTGCTCTATAGCCTTAACATTTATTGGTAAGGTTGTTTGCATATTCTGATGAAATGTATTAAAACGGATGTAAAAGTAGTCACAAAAAACAATGTTAGGAAAAAATTTTCAAGATTTCTGGGTTGAATCATTTATGATATTGTGAGTAAATTAGCTTTTAACATTATTGAAATTGCGGCGGGCAGGGACGTACGCAGAATTTTCTGATTTGGGGATATCTCAGTCTTAATCAATGACTATGTGAAAATTTTTAATACATTGAAAAAATAGAGCCTAAAATGCATTTTACGATTTAGTTTTTAAAATTTTGTAATTTTTTGCAAATGGTACTATGAGTATTATGGAGAATGGTACTATGAGTATGATTGAGAATGGTACTATGGGTATTATGGAGAATGGTACTATGAGTATTATGGAGAATGGTACTATGAGTATTATGGAGAATGGTACTATGAGTATTATGGAGAATGGTACTATGAGTATTATGGCGATATTACATCTTGGTTTAAATTCTGATAAAGTAACAAAGAGAACAACCGTAAAGTTAGCAATAAATATTATCTATGGCTCTCATTAAGAACTCTGCTGTAGGATTGAAAAGAGTCTTGAAGTTTTCATGGATTTCAGTCTTACTTATTGCAAAATAGAAGTGTTTGTCAACGTTTCTAAGCAAAAAGTGAAATAGGAAAAATGTCTATGACTACTCTATAATTCTTAAATATCAAAAAATCATCTTAAAATATGACTGATTGCAATTTTTTCAAATGTATGTTTTTGAAGTTAGGAAACTTGATTGAGAGAAATTTCATGCAAATAGGAAACCATCAAAAACTTAACAGAAGAATAAGCAAACGTGGGAAGGATATATAAATTGGACAATTGAAGAAATATAAATGGGAACATATTGCGATGTTTGTGCATATTCGAATGTCGAGAATGAGTTTTTTGGCTGTTTTCCCAGATAGACATAAATTCAACAAAATTTGAGAAAAGCAGTTCCACAAAAGATGAGCCTCTTTTATCAAGTATGAGATGGAGGTTAAAGACGAAGGCGAAGTAATAAACTGAACACCAAATTTCTTCTAATGAATCAACGAGTTTAGATCCAATATTGAAATGCTATGAAAAAGTTAGTTGTTTCAAAAAAAAGAATTGGTAAACATTGTAAGGCAAATTCAGAAAAATCTTAATTTACAAGAAAATCAAAGGATGACATTTTTTGGCATTCTTCAAATTAAGCAACGAAATATTGCTGAGTTTCTATACCAATTTAGCTTTATCTGTATGTTTAAGTAGTAGACTTTATGCCGATGCACAGGTAAATTCGGCAGTAGATATATCCGGTAGAAGCCATCTCGGAAGGGTGTCAGATTTAGAGACCTAAAAATGACGAATAGCTTTAATGATATCCAAAAGCGTTGCTTCGGCTCATTGTATGAAGATGAAATTGGAATGTTATTGCCAGGCATGTCCATGGGACATCTTTTTCTGTCCCATCCTATCCCATTCCCTTCTATTCCAGGGGTTTCTCATTATAATATTAATATGGAATACAGTTCAAAAAAATTATTAAATTTATAAAAGTGTAGGTTTAGTCTCTATTAAATCGGATTACACGTACAAAGAGACATGCAAAATGACAACATTTATTTACTTTATTAACTTTAGAACTCAGAAATATAATCTAATTCCGGATTATTCTACAATGAGAAATAAAAGAAGTGCGGTGTCCCATGGAAAAATCATTCCTATATACAACACTGGTTATTGCCATTCCACCACTATCCATGAGATTGAATACTAAAAATTTCGACCCAAAAATTCACTCTTCAATACAGAACTATGTTGTTATCACATCACACACATGCATTTCATATCTCTCAAAGAAGTGAATATGAAATGCATATAAAATCGAATTACATAGATTAAGAAAAAACCTTAATTTTTTAAGAATATCGCTTAATGGTGAAGTTCACTTTGTGTTCTTATTAGACAAGTTAAATCTACGATTATGGCTACACAAATGTAAATATGTACTTTAAAATGTAACCTAGAGCAGATGAGTTAATCCAAAAAATCTTTGTGAAAATTTGAGTTGCGCATTTGAACTATTTTTAATGACCATCTTGGTATTGAGAAAGCATATCAATGTACAATAACTCTATTTGACCTACAAAATCAAAATTTTCCTTGAAGCAATACAGCCCTATTTTTTAAGAAGCTTGACGCTAATTGGATTTATACCTGTTTAGAAATGCTTTTTCTAACAAAGTTTACAGTTCAAAGAAATAGGAAATTGACCGCACTTATTTAATTCAATTTAATTCAGAAGCCTCAGTATGTCTTAAAAAGTTTAAATTTGCTTAAAACTTTCTACAAACTGTGTACATATTTTAAATTTCAGGAAATTTGTGAGTCAGTAACTGTCGCGCTGTTTTACTTGCTAAGACAATATTGGGGCTGCTTGCAATTTCCGATACCTTTGTGTTGAGAACTTGGAATGAATCTGTAAAGCTGGGCGAATATCGCAATATGTAATCATGGTTACTTGGCAAGACCGTGCAAAGATCTGGTAGCAACATTTTCCTGATGTGTGCGTCCGCGCAAGCATTGCTGACAGCTTATTAAAACCTTTCCCAAGCGCTAAAATATTTTGTCCAATGGGGCTATATGATCGCAATTGGGGTGAATTCATCAATTTAACAAGCTGACAATTAAAAATAGGTTCGGAATGGCAGCTACAAGGGTATGTGTGCATGAGTCTGATATTAAGTTCTCTGCTCACAGTTTTTTGTTATGAAAGAGTGACACCCACCAATTTGTCTATAGAAAAAATTTTTATTCAAAATAATGGCAGTTAAATTCCAGAACCAAAGAAAATGATTGGATTGTTAATGTACATGTACTTTTGCAATACATGCTTTATTAAACAATATGTCTTAAACATTTAAAGCCAGTGTTGGCTGAAAAATCATGGAGTGCTTGAGGCATGCTTAAACAGTGCTGAAAACACGTTTTTCCAATTTTATTTTCAGATGTTTTTTTCAAGTACGAAGCCACTCTTTGCTAGAAAGATAAAGTTCAAAAACTTGTGATTCGCTAAAAATGCTAAATCAAAATTTAATTGCAGCCAAAATTTATTCCTAAAGTATTTAAACCATATTACTTTGGTATTTTTCTATTTTTATTATTTTGTGAATTTTTTGTGTATTTCTGTTAAGATATTTATTAAAAATAACTTGTTTTAAACGTTTTAAATGTTTAAGAAGGTTTAAATTTTTTTCTCTAAAGAACATAATTTTCCCAACCATGCTTAAGACTATGGAACAAGAGGCTGCAACTGGTTGCTAGTATAACTACTATGTGTATTCTCAGTATTTTTGCTTCTGCCTTTATTCATTTACTATTAGCGGTTCACAACGATTCGCATACAGAAATTACACATGTAAGCCAACTGAAATTTCGCTTGGATTTTCAAAGACGCAGTGGTTGCCCTAACATTTATACAATCAAATTATTTCAGTGGTTAATAATCAGATGATTTTTCTGCTGGAGTACCCTGCTTCAAGAATTCTGAAGAAAGTAAAAAAAATAACTTTGAAATAAATTGATAATTTAATTAAGTTTCAATTCTTAAAATTTGCTATATTCGGCTTGTAGTTTCTAGAATTCTATTTAGATTAGTTTTACTTACTTGATTACAATTTTCTATAATAATACTAGCATTTAAAGAAGTGGGTGATGACGATTATATCTCTGACCGATCTACTGCAGTGTCAAAAGCAAAACTACTTTTTACAAAGCAAGCATTTCGGAGTCTCCCTCACAACAGTAAGACATCCATAGCTCCAAATAAGGAGATTGCAACACCGCTTATCCAACTGCCATGAAGGAGACTTTAAGTTGTTCTTCATGTCATTGCGATTTTGTGAGCGAGACAACGCAATGTCTTCTTCCCTCCTTATCACTGATTCGATGAAAGCGGCTGTCCATTCCGGGTTATGCTGACAAACCGACGTTGAAGCGCCCGAGTGAATCGTGTGCTCTTAGCGTCAGAACCGGAATGCATTGATACTGGAATTTCGGGTCAGTTTATATGCACGAAAAGAGCAAACATTTAAATATTGTCAAATAGTTGTGCGGATGCTTTTTATTGACACAAGTTCGATGTTGTGCGAAAGGCGAGTAGAAAAAAATGGATGTTCAAAATTTTAGCATTTTTCAATCAATTGTGAAACTCATTTTTAAAACTAAGCATTTAAATTCAACGTCAATTGTTAACATTGGCTAAAACAAAAAATGACCCCTATCATTATATATATATATATATATANGCATGCTTAAACAGTGCTGAAAACACGTTTTTCCAATTTTATTTTCAGATGTTTTTTTCAAGTACGAAGCCACTCTTTGCTAGAAAGATAAAGTTCAAAAACTTGTGATTCGCTAAAAATGCTAAATCAAAATTTAATTGCAGCCAAAATTTATTCCTAAAGTATTTAAACCATATTACTTTGGTATTTTTCTATTTTTATTATTTTGTGAATTTTTTGTGTATTTCTGTTAAGATATTTATTAAAAATAACTTGTTTTAAACGTTTTAAATGTTTAAGAAGGTTTAAATTTTTTTCTCTAAAGAACATAATTTTCCCAACCATGCTTAAGACTATGGAACAAGAGGCTGCAACTGGTTGCTAGTATAACTACTATGTGTATTCTCAGTATTTTTGCTTCTGCCTTTATTCATTTACTATTAGCGGTTCACAACGATTCGCATACAGAAATTACACATGTAAGCCAACTGAAATTTCGCTTGGATTTTCAAAGACGCAGTGGTTGCCCTAACATTTATACAATCAAATTATTTCAGTGGTTAATAATCAGATGGTTTTTCTGCTGGAGTACCCTGCTTCAAGAATTCTGAAGAAAGTAAAAAAAATAACTTTGAAATAAATTGATAATTTAATTAAGTTTCAATTCTTAAAATTTGCTATATTCGGCTTGTAGTTTCTAGAATTCTATTTAGATTAGTTTTACTTACTTGATTACAATTTTCTATAATAATACTAGCATTTAAAGAAGTGGGTGATGACGATTATATCTCTGACCGATCTACTGCAGTGTCAAAAGCAAAACTACTTTTTACAAAGCAAGCATTTCGGAGTCTCCCTCACAACAGTAAGACATCCATAGCTCCAAATAAGGAGATTGCAACACCGCTTATCCAACTGCCATGAAGGAGACTTTAAGTTGTTCTTCATGTCATTGCGATTTTGTGAGCGAGACAACGCAATGTCTTCTTCCCTCCTTATCACTGATTCGATGAAAGCGGCTGTCCATTCCGGGTTATGCTGACAAACCGACGTTGAAGCGCCCGAGTGAATCGTGTGCTCTTAGCGTCAGAACCGGAATGCATTG
>CABFPE010000079.1:404359-424477 GCA_900660155.1 Hofstenia miamia
AGCGAGAATTATTTGATCTTGCGAAATCCGAGCCAACAAAGACTAATTGGACCAATTACGAAAAATCAAAAGAAGTAATTAAGCAATTAAGAACAAAAAATTTATCTAAAACTCGGCAAAAATTCTTTAATCAATTAAATTCTACTCTAGAAAAATGGCGATACGTCCATGAATTTATTTGAAAATCTAAATGTCTTTCATCTGAAATAAATAAATTAAACATCAATAATATGGCCGTAACAGACAAAACTCAAATACTAAATCATTTAAATTCAACATTCAAAGAACTTGGAAATTTCGATTTTCCACCTTATAAGAAAAAACAAAATTCTGATAATCTCAAACAATCAAAACAATTTTCCTTTAGACTTGCTACAATCAATGAATTAGNGTCTTTCATCTGAAATAAATGAATTAAACATCAATAATATGGCCGTAACAGACAAAACTCAAATACTAAATCATTTAAATTCAACATTCAAAGAACTTGAAAATTTCGATTTTCCACCTTATAAGAAAAAACAAAATTCTGATAATCTCAAACAATCAAAACAATTTTCCTTTAGACTTGCTACAATCAATGAATTAGAAAACATTGTTAAGAAACTTGATACCAACAAATCAACCGCTTCTTATAACCTCCCATTTTTTATTATTAAACGTTTTTTTCCTATTTTTGGAGAACAATTATTAGTCGCATTTAATCAATGTATTATTGATGGTGAATTTCCAGACTTACTGAAAAAGGTGACAACCTAAACGCAAAAAATTATAGACCCATTTGCATTATACATCCTTTTAGCAAACTCTTTGAAAAACTTTTGTATGGTCAAATAAACGCATTCCTAAAATCTGAATACATCCTATCACATAAACAATTTGGATTTCGCAATGGCCATAGCACCCAAGACGCAATTCTATCTATTACTCAACAAATAAAGTCTAATATATCTCATAATAACTGCAGTAGTGTAGCATTATTAGATTTAAGTAAGGCATTCAATTCAATGAATTTTGATATTTTGCAAGACAAGCTTATAAATTATAATTTTGGTGCTAACTCAATTAATTTAATCATGAACTTTTTAAAAAATAGACAGCAGCGTGTAATATTAAACAGTAAAAAATCAAGTTATATTACGACTGACCGTGGGGTACCCCAAGGCACTGTACTTGGCCCTATTNGAAACGCGAATAGAAAAAAACTATAAAAAATTTAGAAAAAAATTAAAGCAGTCTCTTCTAATAAAACAGTATACATTAGGGGACGGTAATACACTTCATGCATTCGAAACATACATCCAACATTGAGCACCCACACAAACATTCACACAAACATTGATTATATTATTATATATTGTACATACTAATTTGTAGTAATTTATTGCTTATATTTTATTTTTCTTTTGTCATGTGTTAGTTTGTAGAATTTTGTATACATTAAGCATTAAATTTGCTTTGACTCTATTTGAATGAAGTTTTTATTATTTATCAAAAAAAATGTTTCAAAAAGTATATAGACGTGTAAAATAGTAAATTCCTTCATTTTGTTACTTAAAGCCACTTGTTACATAAATTGCTGACCTGTGGTGGAGAACAAATTCTTCCATATTTTTTTGTTCATATTACTGTAAATCGCCAAGCCGTGATTACAGTAGGCATGGGGTATATTCTCAGGTTATTTTGTAGGTGTATTCAACAAACTATTGCATGCTGTAAAATTGATATTGAGTTTTATATTTTTCAGGTATTTATCCTGTTTCTGGTAACATACTGATTATTTGACTAAAAGTTCGAGCGAAGTTAATATATGCGGGCTGTGGGAGGGCTGGGCCATTCTTTGCGAAAGTATGTGGGCTGGGGTTAGGATAATAAACCCTCTACCAACTTTCATCTATGTCTATTTACAAACAAAGAAACAATGAAAGTTCCTTGTTGATCTCTTATATTTATCATCTAATGACATTTGCACAGCCATCCATTGAGAATTAAAAAACTTCAAATATACACTACCTGCAAAAAATCGGTAGTAATTTTGTCTTTTGCCAAAAATATTTTATGATACTTATTAAATTTTTTGCATTTATCAACAGAAATCATAAGGATACCACAAAACCCGCATCTGCAATTGGGTACAGTCAGAGATGTGTGAAAGCTTAAATTTCTGTAGGAAATGGAATTTTTTAGCGTTTATATACATGTATTTCAAACTAATAGCAATGCAAATGCTTTTATCAATGTTGATTTCGAAATTACTTTCCATAATTTAGCTGATCTTTCATCATAAAATAGAAAAATAAAAACTGGCAAAGCTAAGGCCCCTAGCCCCAGTTTTAACACTCGAATAGTTGTGCACTTAGAGTTTCTTAGAAGTTTCTAATCAAAGTTTTAATTGCTCTTTAAATCAAAATCAACAAAAGATAAAAATAAAATTTACTTAATCATTTTAAATATATTGGTACACTTACTCCAGTTATATACTAAGCCGCCTTAGTCACGGCAAAAACCTTGATTTATTTTTCGTTTATTAGTTTTTGCTAAGATTTTTTAATTATTTAAGAAATTATACATAAAATGAAATAGGAAAATTGCGATAATTACTATATAGAAATTTATGAAAATATAAACGAACACGATTGNGATTGCATATCTGTTAAAACCCAATTAACCATTTTAAAAACAATTCATTACAATTTATTAATGTCTGACATGACCATTACCGTACCAGATATTACTCGAGGATCCATAACAAAAGCCCGGTGCGCCAATTCGCCACACATTTTATTTAGCGATTAAATTTTTCATGAGTTGCACAGCAAATCAATATACTTAAATTGCAATAACAAAAAATCGAAAATATTCAATAAATTTATTTATTATTTTAATGAAATTAAAATTTACACATTCAAACAAAACTTAAAAATTGTTTTCTTAAAAATACTAAAAGAATATTTATTCTGAGATATGTAGCTTTAATCTACAGATAAGACTTTGGGAAATCGTTGTGTAACAGGAATTTTAAAATCTCTTAAACTGGTGTGGCTTGTATTTTATTGCTAAATCCAAATTTCACAAATAGAATTGAAGTTAGTTCTGAAATTGCGATCAAAATAAAACTAAAAATTATATTCCATTTCCCTACCACCCAGCGACAGCTTTATCTCTAATAAATTTTCCATTTAGCTCCATAATATTATCTTTCAGGACTAAGAAATTGATCAGATCGCCTCCAAATGCTGCTGTTTCGGGAGCATCATAACCACCCATCTCCGTTTTGCACCAGCCAGGGCACATTGAAACGACTGCAATATTATCATCTGCATGTTCACGTGAATGTATCTAAATATACATTTATATATCATTAGCTGCTGTAATATAGTACATTGAAGTTTCTTACTAAGAATGATAAATTTTCAGACTTTTGTGCATTCGATGTTAGGAATCAGTCGATATTTTTGAAAGGTATTAATAAAAAGCGATCTGAAAGAGTTATTAACAATATCGACCAATTTATCCATTTTAGCTGATATGAAAATAGTGACATATATTGGCGTAATTTGTTGTGATCATGACATGTTTTTGGAAGTCTTCTTTCCATTTTATACTGTCAGTGCGTCAGGGTGAAGAACAAAAACTCACTGACATTTACTGTTATTAATGCTAAACATAGATTCAAGAAATTTTCATGATCAATTTCATGAAAATGAAAATTTCTTATTTAAAAAAGAAACCTAATAACAAAAATACATAGATAACTACTTTGAAAAACAAAACCTTGGTGACTTACGTTGGTTAATGCAATTAAAGCCAGTTTACTCATTTCGTAAGCGGAGTTGTTGTAGCCGGCGGCCTCATGTGAATTTGTTTTCGTCTTTTCAATGAAATCATTAACAAATGCAGATAATTCTTCTATTTTTAAATTTTCTGAGGATAACTTGGTCTGGTGTTCTTTTGAAACCTAAAATTCATGCAAAATAACAATATTTGAAAAAAAAAGTAAAAATATGCAATTAACGCTATAAAAAACTAAATATATAATTAGTTGACTAACAATTGTGTGGGTAGTGTATTCGCGTATAAAAAACACGAATTTTTTTAAAACTTTAAACAAAATACTTTCAGAAAACTTAATTCATTAAAATTATGATGTACGTATCACGTTCAGGGTTAAGAGTTACCTAGTTAACACTATATATATATATATATATATATATATACTAACTTGTCGGTTTAATTCTGTGATTTGTCGCAAAAGATAATTTGGTAAATACGGTTTCTCTCATTATAAGATAAACGCTACACTACATGATTTATGAAAATTAACATCAAAATAAGTGTTACAATTAACTGATTTTTTTAGTAATATCCGACAAATACAAGCATACCTATATAATCTTATTTAGAGTAGATTATTTATTTCGTGAATTTAAAATTACATGGAAATTACTGAATATTAACGAGTTAACGTGTAAAACTAATTAAGGATTCGTTAATTAATACGACTGTTATACAGATGAGAAAAAAAACACTTTAAACTCTGAATATTGAAATTGAAAAACTTCACATTTTCCAAATAAAAGTGTAAGGCTACCTGTGATAATCTTCCAACAAAGCTCGCCACGTTTATGATACGTCCGTTCTTTAGTAGAGGAAAGAACTC
Source organism: Hofstenia miamia (assembly GCA_900660155.1). Taxonomy (NCBI): domain Eukaryota; kingdom Metazoa; phylum Xenacoelomorpha; order Acoela; family Hofsteniidae; genus Hofstenia; species Hofstenia miamia. Next base: position 409,020 of record CABFPE010000079.1, read on the forward strand.
ATTGGAAACATCAAGTGTTGCAAAGTAATTGACCCTCATAATTGCCTAACACATTGAAAATTAACAAATATAAAAATGAAGAGCTTACAGCTGCTTGCTCACTGAAAGACTCAACTGTAAAAGCTTTTGTTGCTGCATTGTTTACTAAGACATCTAGTTTGCCATGTTCTTTGGAAATAAATTCTACAGCAGATTTTATTGAAGACATATCTTCAATATCCAAATGCAAATACCTAAAAATTCTCAACAATTTACACTAAGAAAATGTTATATTCTAGAATGAAATAAATTATGTTGCTTCAACAATATATTGAGAATTTCTTTATAATTTTGCATGCATTTATTTTATAGACTAAATTTCATTTTTAAGAAAATGTGCTGATAATTTATTCATAATTGCAATGCTCTTTAGCAGTTTAAGATGTAGAAAGAACATGTTTGCTATTTATTATATGCATAACGAAAATTGTTAATTAAAACAATAGTTTTTAAAACATTCAAGTTTTAAATATTTAAGTTTGACGTTCGAAAGTTTGCACTTAACTGTTGAAGGTTTTCAGAACATTCAGGCTACAATCTTAGCAAAATCTAATAATGTAGTCGAGCATGGCCTAACAAGTTATTTATTAATTTAGTAGGCCATGATTCGAGTCATGGGAAGAAGCATACTACTAATGCTCAAGTGCAGATCCAGAAGGATGTTTAGAGATGGTGCAAGACTCATGGTTACCATTTTCCTAAAACAATCAAAACTCAGAACAGATATGAATGAATGCTCGTTTGGTGCAATCAAAGATAGTTTTCGTTGAGGAGTCTATTTCTTCGAAGTTCCTAACAACTAAATCAAATTTTTCAACTATCCATTGATTTTGTTGGTATTTGAGATGATTTGGAATATATTTGGAATATGCCATTTTATGTTATTAATTAAGTAATTCCTAAACACATTTCTTGTAATCACTATTGTGGGTAAGCTCTACAAAAGTATGTCTCACCTGATAACCCTAATTCTGCAGACCAATTTTTAAATGGACGACAACTTTAAGCGATTGAGTCACATTTTGGCAGCATTGGATTGGGTTAGTACATATTTTAATAGGCCGGGTTCGGCATTAACAATATTGATTAATTTTATAAGATGAGGTCACTTTTATTTTATCTCTAGAAAGTCCGACGATTTTATATCTTAAATTCATGCAGTTGTCAGAATTGACCCATTCAAGTAAAACTAACGAAAACAAAGCAAATGAAAGAAAAGTGTCAGAAGAACAAAATAAGCAGTTTTTCTATTTAAAGTCTCATTACATGAGGCATTACAAATGTATTTAGATATGTGCAAGGTGGTCAAATTTGATCACTCAGACTTTCTAGTGTCAAAGGCATGTTAGAAAGTCAAGGGCTTTGCCGTAGTTTTTAATTGAAAACCTACTTATCGGCAATTTAATACATCAAGTGAGGGTGATAATATCAAAAAAGAATGTGAACTGGACTTTTAATTTACAAGAAATTTTCGAAATACATCGGTTTTCACTAATTCAAGGGGCTGGTCCCCTCGCCTCCTTTCGATAGCGTACATTGCTTTTATAGTGCTACAATTATAACAGATCAAAACTGAGACTTCCCAATTTTCACAAAGAAAGTTTTTTAAGAATAACTCTATCATAGGATTAAAAAAGAGCATTAATATAACCATTGAAATTATTAATCAAATTTTCAAACATTTTTCAATTAATAAAAATAATTATTTATCGTTGACAATTACCTTACGTCAATTTTAAGTAACTTCGCATTCAAATAAATTCTCAATTAGATATTCATTGAAATTTTTTATTAAATTTCAAAAAAAATTGCTGGATATTGTTAATTTACCTGACATTTTTCAGTCCTTCATCATGCAATATTTTCAGAGCGTCTGTACCTTTTTGCTTATTTCGCGAAGTCAAATACACGACGTCATCAGGAGTGTATTCTTTGGATATAAAACGAACAGCTTCAATGCCAATTCCTCGATTTGCGCCCGTTACTAGACAAATACGTGGTGCCATCTAAATGCAATTATCTTTCATGTACAAAGTCAATACGCAGACTATAGCTATAATTTATTGTAATAACCTCCTCCACAACATATATACATATATATATATATATATATATATGAAGCATTTGCAAAATACTAAGATGTAATTGCAAATTTGTAAATACACAGAAACTACAACTGCAAGAAGCTAATTATATTCAAAAACAAAATGCGGGTATTAATGTATGTTCAGCCCAACGAATAAACCTGAAAAACTGTAAGCCGGGGTTAGTCAATGCACAATGCGCCTGCCCAGCCTACTCTCAACTAAGCATGCGTGACATTCTTAAGCAAACTTGTATAATGCGAATTGAAATTGGAAAGTAAAGCCTGAAAAAATCATCAATTCTTAAGAAGAGAACAGAAGATTGGTTCTTGATTTTATCAGTAAACAACATGCTTGGATTTCGTATAAATTTACAGCATCTGAAAATGTTATCAAGCTTAAACTCTTGAATTTGAATTTTAAGAACAATAATAAAAATCCAGTACAAGTGTGTAACTACATACCTATTGCTACAAAGAAAACAACGAGATTACTGTTTGCGATTGTATTTGTTTACCTACAGGAACTTACCATGAACTTTAAACAGTGTTTCCTCTGACAACACCAGGGTAAACTGATAACTCAAACAATGGACATTTACGGCTAAATCTGTGCTTGTTCAAATTTTCTAAGTGTATCACTGTGTTTATAAGTTACACATTCTTTCACATTTATGTAGCACAGGCTCGATTTCCGAAGTCAACTTTTTTAGAAGATATTACTATGGATAATAGGCAATTCACAGCGTAAGTGAATGAGCAGAATTTGTTGTTCCCCCTCCCCCTACCCACAATTTTATAGTAAGTTCTTGAAATATACTAGAATTTTATCAAATCAAAATGGCGGACTTCTTAGATACACTTGATTTAAAGAAGCTTCACGTAGTATTGATTTCACAAAATGTATTGCAACATATTTTACTGCATAAAATACATACATCCATTTTTCAATTATAATGTATATAGATGTATACATGTAAATTGTAATCAGAGATGGACCGAAAATGTATGCTCAAACCTAACCCTAAATCTGGTCTGATCCACTTAAATTACGGTAGAAAAATTGTTGAAGTTTGATCGTAGATATTGCAAAAAAAATTTTTATGAAATTCCAATGTTTATTGTATGGTAGCGCTATTTGTAGACTTTGGACATAAGTAAAACACCAATATCGAATAATTTACGTCATTTGCCTTGCCAAAGAAGCCATTTGCAGCTTTTGGAACTAAAATCTCCTTTGTAGAAGCAGAATAATGTGGTTTAAAAATCAATGTGTTTGTGCAAGGGTCACCCATGCAAAGTATGTGTTTGTTCTCATGTTGGAAAAACAATTAAAGAAACGTTATTAAGGAAGCTTGCCGTTCTAGGCAAGTCATAGAACCAAAGAGCACAATGAATGACGATATAGTGTATGCGAATAATGATAGCCCCAATCGTGATATCAAAGAAACTTTGATTACACCCAGATAATTTAAGGGCATTCGATAATCAGCTTTTGTGAGATCTACCAAGTGAATCCGACTTCTCGAGAATCCATATTGATGTCTGCAGCATCATCTACAGCATCATCAAAAAGGGATCTTTTGAGTTTTTTTACGTAGTTTTCCCAATCAAAATTATCATGAAGGGACCCCGTTGTTTGATTATTGGAATGAGGTAATCAAGTAGTATATTTTATGATCAAAATACAGAAAACGATTCAGCTGTAGTAGGATATGTTACATAAGTCAAGGTTTATGAATTTAGCAAAGGATATTAGTGTTGCATTGCCTGAAAAATCAATTCAAAAAGAAGTAATTCTGGGGCCTTTTGTGCATTCTAATGAGCCTCATAGACCTAAAGAACTATTGGGATTGTTATTGGAACTCCAATTGTTCATATTGTGTGAAACATAATTTGTTTTCAAATGCATTAAGTGAATCGTACAGTTGAATTTCTATTCTCATCTGAGAATATTAATTCGTTGCCATGGCCTACTTGGAAAATTTCAATTGATTTGCGACACTAAAAATGCAGGAGTCTGTGTATCAGGACTATATTGAGAGTTATTCAAGCAAGGAGTAAGAATATCTCATGATTTATTTATTACACTTGCCAACACACTAAATCCTTTGATAACAAAGCCTTGAAACCCACAAATTGTGCATCGCTGACCTTACTATGTGATAATTTTTTCACAAATGACGGAAATTGTAGCTAAAATTCCAAACACTTTCGCTCAAACTGAAAAGGCTCACTAATCTAGATTATTTTATGAAGTATTGTTATTATGCCCATAGATCAAATAACATTGTCTCAGGGCCTTCACATGAAATATTGTACAGTTTTCGACATATGATTTCAGATGCTGGGTGTTTGTCAACTACCCTTTCAGATTGTTTACTTTGTGAAAATTGTAGCTCAAGAACAGTATCCTTTGTTGGATAATTGGTTCACTTGATTAGAGTGGAAAATCAACGGCATCCACAGAAGTACTTTATGATTCGCTTTAAACCCAATGCGTGTTTGATCTTCATAGACTACAAAATGTATTTTTGTGAGAAACTGTAGAGCACATTTCTGAAAGGGACGGCACAATGGTAGTGCTGTTAGTGACTTAGGGGATTATCTTTGAAACGGAAGAAGGATCTCCCGCATATAAGAAAGTAAATATCCCAAGTGACAATTCGAAGTTTAATTTATAGTGTTTCAAAAGCACAGCTTGATATTGTGTTCTTTTGTTTATTGTGAAACACAGGATGAGAAATGATTTATGATTTATTGATGCATACTTTTCAGTGTGTATGTGCAATGTGCTGAACTTCGTAAACATGGCATGATTATTTTTTAGCTTGTGGAGCTTTCTAATGCCTTGATAGCAAATGTTGACATTCCAAACACAGTGGGTATATACTACTGAAATTGACTCAGCATTATATTTATCCATTCGCACACCAATATTAGGGTGCTCTCCATTACTCTAACTGCTTCAAACAATGATCATTGAAATCCTGTTGGAGAACTCTTGATGGCTTTCAAGAAAGTGTTGAGAATGATGATGATGACAATGATGATGATGATGATGATGATGATGATGATGATGATGATGATGATGATGATTATGGTGATGACGATATTAAAATGAGGAAGGTATGGTAGACCAGACGCGCGAAGAAGATGTAATTCATGATAAAGATCTGTGTGATTTTCAATGTACACTGCCCAACTGCGAGTTTAGTATAACTTTGTTGCAAGTAACGCAAGTACGGAGAAAAGGTATGCAACGTTCTTCACAGAATGAAATCCAGTGGATGAGTTCCTTACATTTGTAGATGAGGTGAATGAACTCGTATGTATTATGCAAGTTGTATGCAAGAGTGCACAAGCAATGCTTGATTTGGTTTCTGTTGCATTAAAGTACGTTCTTAAGCTAATTAGCAATGATAAGATTGACTTCATTGATACGTGAGCGCGAGATGGGATGTACCTAGTGCTGCCTGCATTTACTCCTGAAGTAAATGTAATAGGGTTTTTCCAGAGCAACCTCAATGGTCTCTGACATATTGTATTCAATATACGATAGGGAATTAGAGCAGGGTATGCCAGGCCTATGGAATAAAATGCATTGATAACTGCAAAGATGATATTGATGCAATGTTTGTGAAAGCTTGTGATGATCAAAAGAACAAGATGCAGTCTGAACGATTAATAATATGCAGCAAGAAGGCGTTCTAGATCCATCTAGCTTATAACTGGTCCAATTCCAGTCCATGAAAATGTAGTTTCAGTACTGATTAGATCCGTATTGAAAAATTGCCTATTTAAGTCGAGCCAGTCAATGCATAAAGTAATTCATCTAAAGGCCCTAGCCTTAGTAAATTGGTTTCAAATTATAAACTGTATGGAATAATAAATTGTGATATAAATTTGCCAATAGTGGAAAATAACTTTTCAGTATTTTTGCAAAAGTGGTGAAAAATATGTTTGATTAATCGGTGAAAACAGGCAGGTTTAGTCAAAGAATGCAGTCCTCCACATTTGAGTGATTGAGGTGATACAGGAATAATACTTAGCTGCATTGTCATATTACGACATAAATAATATTTTAAACATCTATTTATAAATTATATCATACTAATTTGTCAGCTTACAATTTCTTAGATTTTTGTAGGTTTGTGCAATAACATAACGATCTATTGCAAATATTCTAATCAAAATATATAATTTTAGTATTTATAATGGCAGAACAATTATCGCGATTATTGCAAACCATTACCATACTAAACGTAAAGAAATTTCTGCTTTGATTTGAATTGCTTCATGGCGCATACGACAAGGGAGTCCAATTGATTCGTTTCTGTCAGGATTTATAGATCAGATATAACAGTATTAAACCGGTCACATTAGCCCTAAAGCATTCATTGTAAATCGGTTCAAGTCCAAGACATGATTAGAATCAGTTTTGACAGCATACAAGTCATTTGATCCTTTTATTATCATTTTGGTCTCATTAAATGAAAAAATGGTCTTAGTACCAATAATTTGAATTCATGCTTTTGCTCAATATATATGTGATACAGCAAAAATAATCGACTGAGATAACATTATGAAATAATTCTATTGTTTCTATGACAACATATGTTACATACATTATTGAGAAAATCAAATGTTATTATGATGTTCCGTTATCACCTACAAAAAGAATATATGATCAATTCCGGCAATAGGAAGTTTTGCGGGACATTATACTATTAGAAATATTATGTCATTGATTTGTTAAAGAACTTGCACGTATTCTTACAAAAAATATCCTAAATGTCGATTTTCAACTAAGACATGACAATATTTAAAACCATTTACAATGATTTATTGCTCACTAAGCCTTCTCATTTGAATCAACCTATTGCACTTTATTGTAGATCATGCATTGAATCTAATTTTCGCACAACACTTATTTGAATTAATCGATTCACTTTTCTTCCGCTTAGTGGTGTGCAATTCAGTGGTTCAAATTTCATTGAGTAAAAGAAGAAATATTAGTCAAGAGGAGGATGTTGCTTTCCTAACATCCCTTCCTCTATGGACACCATGATTGAACTAAATCAGGTCAGGTTGGATATTGAAACAAGTTTGCTCTGGTCAGGTTTGAAATATAGGTGAACTTGACTCTAGCGTGGACAAAGATCCACATTTTTCTGCAAGAGTTTACAATGGCCGCTTCAAAGCGTTGATTGACACGTTTTTGCTACTGCTAACGCAATTCCAATTAAATTGGTCAGTTTCCTACAACATGTACGACGACCGATTCCCGATATTTTAGATTTATAAGTAATTGCAATATGGCTATTTACAAAAAAACAGATTATTGCTTTGTCCAAATACTTATTGTACAAGCTTGCTTTTTAGAAAACTAATTGAAAACAACGATATACTCACATTTTTGTACAAAATATGAAGTTCCAATAATTAATACTCTATTGCATCCTTTTTACATAAGATGGCGTTATTACTACGAAATATATTTTATAATTAGGGTGAATTTTTTAGGTTCAGAAAACATTAAACACAGTATTAATCAACTCTATCATGTAATTGAAATACATACTTGAAGAGTACAATATTTCTAGTTTATATTTGCTAAAATAATTTATTTGTGAAATTTAGGAAATTATTATTTGTTCAGTGATTGTAAATTTCAATTTTGTTTTAATTTTTTAATTGAGATTTAGTTTCTGTACTATGACCTTGCGCTGTGTAGGTATGGGGCCTTCGCAAAAAAAATTTTCTCAAAAATATATGAAATGTAAAATATAGCAAAAAAGTGTAATTTTCAAAAAAAAATTGAATGAAGTCATTCAGGATTTTTAAGGTATATATATCATACTGCATTGCCAATTTTGAGGTAAATAGCATTCTTACCATTTTTGAATCTTCTCTGTGCACTTGCACACAAATTACACAGATCAAATGGATCAATGCAATTTGTCCTATTTTTTACTGTAATACAAATTGTTCTGCACAAGACATTTATTCCTCCTGGGATAAATATAAACAAAAAATTTCACTACTACCAATTGAGAAAACGTCGATAATATTCTTTTGGGGAAAGATATTGACAACCTTTTTTAAGAAAGTGGAGAAAATAATGAATTTCATGTAATGAATAATAATAAGAATATTTTGGGTGAATCTTCAGCTAATCACAATTTTGATTTTCTAATGATAAAAATTGGGTTAAGCCAGCGGTGTGCAACATTATTTGTAAAAAATGGAAATATGACAAATCCTTAATTGACTTGTTTGAAATATTTCTGAAAAATGATAATATATTGTCAAAACTCATTTTAACTGTTACCACGTGCCACCAGAGATTATTGGCGGCTATGCAATTTTAAGTCTTATTTTAGTTTTTCTAATTATTCAGAAAATTTAGTGATTTCAGGTTGCTTACAAATTCGCAGTGCCGGCTTTAGCCAGCGCGAGGCCCGGGCAAAATATGCATATAAGTAAAATTAAAAGTCATGTTTGCAACGTCCTGTTATTATTTAGTTGTTGCAAAAGTACATATGTTCTGTGTTGGGAAATTATATAGCTTTCAATATATATATATATATATATAATTACATAATTTTTGCGCGATAATATAATTTTAGATTAGCGTATATAATTGCATCCCAACAGTTTATGCTATTGGTACTAAATCAAAAAAGCAATTTTAGTAAGTGTATACATTTATACATTGCAAATTGAGGATATTACAAACATAGTATGCAATTGTACAATGTTAAATATCTTTTGCTACTTTAACGTATCTTCAAGCCACATTAAAGCAAACCAGTGTCTTTAAAACCATTATACTTTAAGATATCCTTAAGTTACTCCAAAGAGAATCATTGTACTTAATATATTTTATCACCTAATCAAATCTTAGATTGTAAAAAAAATTGAAGCAAAAGCAGAAAATGAGATATACATAAAAGAAAAGGGTAGAACAAATAGCTATATCATATTTCTAGAAGGTTATAAAATTATCAAGCTTTTTGGAAAATAATTGAATACTTTTTACATGTTCAATTTTACTAAAATTATTTATTAAATTCGAAAAATCAAAATTTCATGCTACATCAATCCAGGGGTGTAACCAGAAAAAAAATGGGGGTAATTTCAATCTGAATAATACAAATAAAAAAATTGTGGGGCAATGGCTCCGTTCGCTCCCTCTATGCATCAATCTCAATTGATATCAGTTACAAATATCTTTTAATTACTATGTTAAACATCGAAAAGAGCCTTATCTGTTGTAAATCATAGCATACATATTAAATTATATATCTTAATGTTCAAATGCAACTAGCAGTATAATTGCTGATTTCATATTGTGAAGCATTCAATGTTCATTTTCTTAAATTTACTAATAACGTTTCTGTCATAATTGCTTAGCGCCCCCTTGCCCCCCCTTCCTCTTAGAGTCAGTACTGCGAATTCGCACAGCACGGAAATCTTTTTGTACTGGATTATTCGTGATAAGATCTTATTATAAGCATTTTTTATGTCTATAATATTTTCATGTTTTAAGAAATTTTTAGAGTTTTAATTAATAAAATTGTACATCTATATTTAGTTTGTTCTTAAGCTCTGCGGCATGATATTATAAACAATTAAAATTCAAGAAATATATTCATGCCGTTTTTGAATTTTAATTTTTCTTAGTTTTGTCTGTGCACTTACACACAATTTTAGGGAATTTATAATCGTTTACACTGCAATGAAATTTGTAGCGATTTGCTAGAATCTTAGGACAATCAATCGCAATTGACAAATCACCAAGGAAGTCAACTCTATTATCCTTCATTCTTACAATAGGTCATTGTCACTGCTTCGTTTCCTAGAAATTTACGTTTTCAGTGTAAAAGTACATAATTTTGCACTAATTAATTAGCTAGTTATTACGTTAGCAATTAACTCTCTGTATAAAATCTAGTTAAACCAATTATATATATATATATATATATTTGGCTGCAAAAAAAATGAGACTGAACACCTATTTTTTCACGCTTTGTGGAAACGTATTGAGACGTTTTAGAGGAAAACTATAAAAATAAAGACAACGAGAATTTTGTGAACTTTAAAATGGTCAAACAAAAGAACATCAAGAAAAAAGATTAAATTTCGTGAATGATTGGAAAGACTACACTTTTGAAGATGTTTGAATAACTGATGAGTGCGTATTTCAACTACACAGAAACAAAGTACAAGTGTGGTCGTCAAAGAAATGTCCAAGACCAACAAAAGCGGTTCCAATGTACAACCAAAAAATTATGGTTTGGGGAGCACTTTCCTATCGTGGGTTTTATTTGAAAATTTTATACGGAAAAGCCACAATCGACAGTCAAAGATATTGCCAAATTATAGCTGAATTTATGCCTTATGCTGATGCTTTATACGATGATGGATGGATACACCAACAGGACGGAGCAACCCCGCACACGTCAGCAAAGACAAAAAATTGGTTTTCTGAAAATACATCTAGTTTTTGCAATGGACACCAAGTACTGCTGATCTTTCTCCAATCGAAGACGTGTGGCAGATATTGAAAAATGACGTTGAGAAGAAAAATCCGAAAAATATATCCTATTTAAAAGAAAAAATCCAAGATAGTCAACACATTTTGACATCTGAAATGAGGCCAATTTAATGAAATCAGTTTCAGTTCGTTTGAATGAAGTTATTTCTACAGGAGGAAAACAAATTAGACTTTGATGCTTTTTACTTATAGTCCTTTATGTATCTTTAAAATCTTACCTTTCTTGAGTTGTTACGGTTCAGTAGTTCAAAAGTAATATGCCTTTTTTTTCGAGTCTCATTTTTTTGCAGACAACTATAGAGTGTAGATATATAAGTTGTTAACTGTATATATTTCTTTTATTTACGAATCCAAACTATTGTTCAGATAAAAAAACTCTAAAAATATTTAGTTAAATCTTTGTGAATTCGATTTTCAAAGTTAAAGATAACTTCATTAATAAACATATTGGTCTTTAGTCTATTTTATTTTTCTTCCCGCTTTTGTGAATTTGAATAATGTGCGTAATTTTCCAAGCATCAGGAAATGTTCCTGGTTGCAGACAATTGCGAAACATTAATGTGGGGCTATCAATCCTTACACCATGTTTTTCAGATATTTCTCTTATAGGCTTTATTATGTTTATATTCACTATGGTAAATATAATTTAAATTACGAGCTGATTTTCGCAGATATAATCATCATCTGATTGAAACACTGAGTTAAAGGTATTTGAATATAGACGCTATTTCTAAATTGCTACAGAATATTTTATCTTTCCAATACATTGGAAACTTGAATCATTTCTTTCTAGACAACATAAAAGTGTGTAGTAGACAACAATATAATTTTTATCTGAACTCTTCTCTAAGCTTTATTCTATCTAACACTATTTGATAATTCGTTGTAATTTATTTCTTTTTTAACAGTTATGAACGATATAAATTTAAGTTATGAATTGTGTGTGAGTTAAAATAGCTGGATTTAGCTTACGTCTCTTTTTAAGTGAAGCATGCGTTGATATATTTTCGTTAAGACAATCGTACCAGAAAAACGAATTGCTTTGTTCTGTTGGGAGAAAAAACGAAAACGTGATTGAGATGAAATCGGGTCGGATACCGCATTGAATCGGTTCTCAGTTTTAAAAAAAGGTTCGGATTTGTTTTAGATCTAAACATTTTTAAAAAACTGTATTATATATAATATTATATATAATATTATATCTAAAAAAATTTTGAATGCTCTTCTTTACAACACCAATATTTAAACTCTGAAACGTGATTCAAGTTAGCATTACCTAACGATAAATTTGAAAATCAACCAAGAATGTGATTTCGAGGGACAGCGTCTCCCCACTTATTAACTTTGGGGGAGACATGGGAGGGCGCAAATGTTATTGTGCTAACATAAAATGATTGGTTTAGAAAGAACACTGGTTTTTACATTAAACCATTAATTACAATCATTTACATATATTTAATAGCTCCATGTTTATGAGTTTAGCAACACCTATAGGAAGAAATTGAAACATTTCGTATCTTGACTATATTTAGAAGTTTGAAGGATTGAATGAATGTGTATTTCTTATCAAAAATTGTGCCAAATAACTTTAAAAAGAATCAAGTGAGAGAATTCCTGGAATTCACCCCTCCCCCTTAACAAGTGTTGAGATATTTGAACCAAGCTGTCTTTGGGGAAAGACACATCCCTGTCCCTTTGGCAAACCCTAGAATGATTACTACTCTTCCCAAATAATGGTTTACCTTCCTTAAGGATAAATTGGTCAGAATCTATTTTCTTCTTTACTATCGATGCCCATAGTTTTCCAGTACATGAATAGGAAAAAATAAATTCCCTTTTGTTGAAGTTACACCACTAATTATTATTATTTAATCACATGGCATCATGATGTTACTCATATTTATTTTTAGGAACAGATGGGTTCTGATAAACAATATGAAGAGCCGTTAAGTACCGCTTAGGAAATAATCCTATAAAAATTATTGTATTAATAGTATAGGAAAATCAGAGATGGAATCGGTTCCAAAATATTAAAATCCAATCCGATCCGATCTGATCCGGATCTGACCCGATTCATATTTTTAAAAATTTGGTATTGTAACAATAAATAAATAAGGACTTAAATTATGTATTAATTAATTAAAGATTAATGAACCCTATTTTTACATTTGAGTAACAAATCAATTTTTCCACATTTTTTAACAGTTTTTTCCAAGCCTGCTATAAAATATTGAAAGCCTTTAGCATGGACACTTCTATGGGGTTGGGCCCTCTCACACAATGATGAAGATTTGTGCTAAAGCATACTCTCCTACCTGCCGTACATGCAAATAAGAATTTTTTTCAATGAGAAATTCGATTTTTGTTAAGATATTCCAATTCTTCCCATACCTAATGTTAAAATAATGAATCCCTCTAATGTCCATAAGAACAACAACTACAGTGAAAAATTTTGCCTTCTAAAGAAAAACTGTTTGAGTCCCGTCCAGGCAAGCAGTACGCAATGTCAGAGGAAAAATTGAAAATTGTGCTTTCTGTTTCAAATATTGTCAGATAAACAGCTCCACAAACACATAGTTAATCATATTCAGAAATATTTCAGTAGTATTAAGTTTTTTAATAAAATTTTTACATTTTCGCATATATAGTTTTCCCTACTGACATTTATGTGAAAAGACTTTGAATGTGCTTAGGTGTGACCAAAACATATTGAAAAGTTCCTGATTCACCCTACCGTGATTGATACGTGTGAAACTAATTACCATTTACCACATGAGAGAACGCTCAACAATATGTAAATTTGAATCTGCTATCATCAAACTGAGTGTACGAAAGTTCCCTTATGAAGAAATATTTTATTATTTGGTGCCTCCTAAGTTTTTTGGGAAACACACTTAAATTCTATGCCGAGGTGGCGAGAGCTTCAAAGAAAAAAATTGTAGACGGAAGAAACTGACTTTAAAACCAATAAATTTTTCAAGCAAGAAGTTTTATGAAATGACAAAAGCACTATTCAGTTATTCAGCAATGATGGTAAAGTGAGAGTTTTTTGTGCTAAGCACCAACTATTCTTGACAAAATACATTTAAGCCTCTTTGAAGCATGGACTCCATGTTACATTTTTGGGGTGCTCGTCTTACAAAGAGGCTGGTTGGCTCCATTTTCTTGAAACAAATAAAAAAATGGATTCATCATGAAATTTATAAGTTCTTGAAGAAATTGTGCCTAATCATACAAATAAACTTTCCTGAAATTTTGGGATGTTCCAAGATGAAGGCCCTCCTTGCTATGTATTCCCCGCTATCAAAAGAAGAACTCTGCATTCAGAGGCTAGAATATGTTGGTTGAAGTGCGAACTTTCTACTCCATAGAAAGCCTTTTGGATATAATTATGTTAAAGCTCAGAAACAGCGACCAAAAAATAGTCAAGAACTTAAGAAAATAATTGAAAAAACATGACATCATGGATTGAACACAGCACTTCTTTAGAACTAAGCTACTTCTACAGTTCGAAGATTCAAGTGTGTAGTCAGTCATCGGGCCTCCGGATAAAATAGAAAAGAAGCGATTTAGTTTTCAAGCTTCCGCGTGGTACAAATTTTTGTTAAAATATTTTTATGAATATATTTTTGTACTTAATTTTTTGTGTCGGACTGTAAGTAATCATTTACTTAGAACTAAATCCAATTAATAATTAAACAAAAATTTAATTATTTTAAAATGAATTAAAAATTAATCCATTAATTATCTATAAATTACGCAAATCTAAACAACACCATTTCGAACTATTCAGGAAAATCCACATCGAATTTCTGATAGAATTAATAAGCAAATTCAAATTGAGTCGAAGCAAAGACATTAGTAAACTGGAATTGAAGTGGCCAAAAGGTTTGGAGTGCGGTTTATTTTCAAGTTTACAAGAAGTCGTGAGTAGTAGAAGGGGGTTCCATGAGGTGTCACTTTTTTCTGATTGGCCGAGAGGTGGGTCGTAGGAGGTTCCACTTTTTTGTGATTGGCCGAGAGGGATGGCCTTTGACCTGAGACGCCGTGGATATTGGCGGGGGGTGTTTTACTGACGTAATGGATGTAATTTTACTAGTTTTTGTGTTATTTATGTGACCTAATTTAGTTTGCATTTTTTTACTTTTTACTTTCCCACATTTACTTACTTACTTTTCAGTTTTACTTTCCCANTTTAAATGAAATATCTGTAAAGCTAACTAGAGATAATATTGTAAAAAGCGTTAAGAATCAAAACAATATCTCAGATTGAATTATAAAAATAGCTTACCAAAAAGATTGAAATCTTTATGGGTAGTTCATTCATCAATGTGAAATCCCATTATACCGCCCTATGTAAGTTGTATGCGTTTTGTAGTGTCAACAGTAAAAACACAAGCTATGTATAAAACCGATATTCGCCTCCAAAAAATGCTGCATGCAATCTTATTTATAGACATTCATATACATTTTTCAAAAATAATTATATACGTTTGCAGATTGTTAAATCTTTTACCAACTTTTATACGGCAATCTTTTCTTTACACTTCTTTTGGTTTATTTGATTTTTTTGGGTTGTACACATTTGCTGACTGATGCATCTTTTATCGACTTTTCCACATTGTTTACTTTTTGTATGTGTTTATAGACTGATACAAATTCATCCACTTTTCCATGTTTTTTCACTCTTACTTGCCTTTTATAATCTTATATGACTGCATACACTGTACATGGTTTTTCCGAACTTCACTGCTTTTATCAACTTTTCCATAT
>CABFPE010000079.1:431663-454403 GCA_900660155.1 Hofstenia miamia
TGGATATTCGTTATGTGACAATACGCAATGTTCAAAATTGGACAAATGTGGTTATACCTTTGAGGTTTTCAAATATATCAAAATAACAGCGCCTTATGACTGCTGATTTTTTAGTGAATAAGGTCCTTCGTTGAGATTCAACATTTTTTGAATTGAGTGGTATCGCTAATAAAAGTCGCTAATTAGTTTCAAATCTCTAATTGCATTTGCTAACGTATAAATGTTGCTCTGTAAGGTCTTAAACAATATTAATTATTTTGTAAGAGCCATAATTTTATAAAATGTTAAATTATTTGAATTTACAAAAAAAATTAATTGAAATTTCATATAAATGTAAATGAAAATATAAGACATAACTGTCCATCATTTTTTATTTCATGGAGAGCAATTGGTGGAAGACGATCATTATTAATTGCGTTGAGGAGTCCACAGCACTGACTAAAACCTCAATGTTTGAATATAGCCTAGCATACATATTGATATAAATTGAAGTATTTATTATAGCAATTATTATTTGGTATGAATAACCTTTCAAAATTTAAGCGAACGGTATTAAAATACGTGCTGGAAAATGCACCGCAAGTATACATTGTACTGTACTATTGTATTATTAAATATTTACATATAAGTTTTGGAAAGTTTGTTATACAAAACATGTTTCACTATGTTTTATTAACAATTAAAGAAGTGCATACTCATCAAGAACACCAATAGCACTTTAGATAAATAAATCTTACCATTATTTGTTTTATATATTTTGAAATAATTCAAAGTTGAAAAAATACATACATATTTACATTACTCGAAAGGGTCAAGATTTTAAGAAAACTCCATTAAAAATAATGTATTTACAAAATTAAACGGCTTTGCATGTAAACAAATATATAGAAAAATTCCAAAATTGAAAATGTTAATGTGATTGTGGTCGATGGTCGCGAAGTATATGTTTTCTGAGTAAAGAGGCGTGTGTATAGCGACGTACTATCCTTATCTGGTGATAAACCGTCAAACACGGTTGCTGAAGACCGGAAAACCTACCTAAGAAGAGAACGGAGGCAAACAGATTTCTAAGGAACTTATATGTCATCCTAGAAGCTTGGGAAGAGGGATGTGGGTTGATCAGGTATACGTTTACAGGTGCGCGTCAAGCTAACCACAGAACTAGTAAACACTCATCATAAGTTGTCTTGGCCCTCATGTATGATTCATAGCACACTACTATACATACTTGTATTTTTTAGTGCATAATATAACATTTTACATAACGTTTTCTTACATTCGTTACGCTACTAACATATGTTGGGTTCTGTTGTGTTGGCAAGACTGAGTTTATTGTAAAATTTAGACTATTGAAAAAGTCTAAAACTTCAAACAATCATGACTTTTTCACTATGCATCTTTAAAAATGATGATGTCACCAGAGCATTAATGAGGTCATTACCAACCTGGAAGCCTCATTTTGAAGACGTAAAAATTTTTTAGCAACGTACAAAGTTTCATAAAAAATTTTATCAATTGCATCGTGCAAAAAACTACACCTATAATACGGGTCTTCCCTGGCTCCAATGCATAGTCCACAATATAAGTGTGTGCAGCACACCCAGTCAGGGCCTCTGTAGTTCAAAAACGATACCATGCTATTCTCACATTAGTCATCATTGTTAAAATTAGCCCTGCTGATTGAAGCTCCTGCTACATCTTCATCAAACCACCTGGCAATATAAGTCTTCCAGATATAATATTTTTCCGGGTCCTCTTCTACTGGATATTCCTCTGTTGTCCTTCAGAAGATCGACAAGCGTGCTGTCTAACCAGACAATCTTCGCTGAGACTAGGCATCAACCAAAAGCTTCAGCACATCTTCTATAGTTCATTATGTACCGGCAATGAAATTTAATCTGTATCTAAAGCTTATGCAATGAATTTTAATCAGTGATGCTTTAATCGCAGTCTAACGGTAAAATTTGATCATTAAAATGCTGTCTAAAGTTACCTCATGTGATCAAAGGTACCCCTCTTACGGTACCTTCTATTTTTTCAAATCGTCCATTCATACTTCATCACATCATCACAGAAAATTAATACTCTCTAAATCATATAATCTAGGAACTTTTATTCTTAATTCCTTCCAATGTACTTTGTTTCAAACATCTTGACTTAATCTTTCTCAATATACTGCTCACAAGAGGCTACGCTTTCGATTTCTTTGACTATCTAAAATTCTCCTCTTCAAAGTGTAGCAATAGATCTATTGTTTTGTTTAAAGATAATTCCAAAGCTACTTTCCTTCTTGTAAATGTTTTTCCACTGATTCACTGTCTTAATACTTCTTTCTAAATTTTTATTTGAGCAACAGCAAAAAATACCCCATTAGAAACACTTCAATCTAGTAAAAACTTTATAGCCTAATGACAAAACTTAAGCCAAATAATATTTAGGCAACTTCCAAAGAAAGAAGTTAGAAGAAAAAAGCCTACAAAACCATTCACACAAATCAAAAACTCTTCAGAAAATTTCATATTAGTTTCAGATTTTAAGAACAATTCCATCCCTGAAAAGCTTCAATCTCTGAGAACAAAAGGCTTTGAAGATCCAAATTTCATGGCCCGTGATCTTAGCTCAGATACAGCAAATTTAGGTTAACATTTACTTATATATATATATATATATAAGTTTAGATATGTTCAGCTAAAAGCAACATAGCGGTAATAAACTATAGTCGAAGTATTGTAAAGCAAATATTGACTTAAAAATGAATTCATTAATTTCTTTTGGGCTCATTTGAAGCTATAAACTTCTTGAATATATCTTTATTTAAAAAAATTAAATTATATCATGGATAACTTTCCATTGAGATATTTATTTATGTATACATCTATGGAAGAATTCTGAAAATAAAAAGTTGATATTTTTGTGAAATATATGGCAAAGTGATATCACCTACCTTTCCCAATATTACTCTACTATGCCAAGAAATTACTCAGAATGACCAAATTGCAATTCAGAGTTGCCAGATTATAATTCAGAAATTTTTTTCACGATCTAATTTTCAATTACGTTTTCTGAGTTACAATTTGGCCATTTTGAATTAAAATTTGAATAATCTGAATTACAACTTGATCGTTCTACTCCAACAATTTTTACTTTCAAATTTTTACCAGAAAGATACAAATACACACACTTTGTCACAGTATTTGTATTCTATTTTTGCAATTGTTTTGGGTAATAGTTAGTTTTGAACTGCTAAACAAGTTTGGAATTTACTTAGGCACTATTATATTGCAATATCCACATATCTTAAATGTTAAATATATAAAAAGCAAGACAATCTAAACTTAAGAATATGATAATGATGTATTTATACAGCAATAGTAAACAGTATGTTAATGTTGAAAACAATTCAAGCAACTTAAAAATATGTTTCTGATGAAATTATTTATCAGTGGGGGCCACCAGTCAATGGTAGTATTACTTGCATTATTTTGGATTTATTGCTCTTTGAATTTATATTTATTTGACCACAATCTACGATATGCTCATTGTTCCATTAGGCATTGCCCATGAGAGCTCAATTTTCTCATAAACTAGAATACTAGTCATACAAATTGAAACATATAAAATTTGAAATATCTTTGTAATATAACACAAAGCTGAGAACGTTGCATACGTTTCCTACGATATTGTATTGCAAAATAAAATATACACTAAATCATTTGAACTAATTTAAGAAAATTTTAGGCGAACAATGGTGCACTTCTTGCGATTTATATGTTGATTGCATTGACTATGCCCCAGTAAAACAGAAAGCATTTATTCAGAAACATAAAGCCTTGGAGTTTGAAGAAGCCTCTGAAACTGATTTTGATTCGATAAACGAAGATATTCCACCAATTGAAGATTGGAGTGAGAATGGACAATATCGGAGAATTTTTAAGTGTATATACGATGATCTTCAGCAAATAGATGAATTTAAGTCACAGATAAATCGCAGTGACTCAGTGGACTACTTAGTTAAACTAGCAGTTTAGATTTTTATAGGAAAACTTACCAAGAAAACAATTTAAAAAGTTATTATTCTTAAAATACTTTTAGCATTCTAAAGTTTAATCATTATTAACAAGTGGTTGGACCGAAATAAGTGACGAATTCATGAAATACTAAAACTAAGAAATGTGAATTCTTTCAACGCACTATATTTTTCACTGGATTTCAGTGATCTATATATATATAGAGTCAAGTTCGTTTAATCCGGATTGCCTTAATCCGGATATTTGTTTAAATCGGTTGAATTTCAAAGTCCCAAATTTTCTGCCTATCTATTCAATAACAAAATATGCTTATAATCCGGATATTCGCCTATTCTGGATGATTTTTATCTGTGATTCCATAACAATCCGGATTAATGTATTTGTTACAGATAATCAAATGTATGTTTGTTTCATGCCGTCTCATTACTTACTTGCTAAATACTAGGAATTAAAAGCTTTTATATTAGCCATGAGCCGCCACGCACTAGAGTCTTAATTAATTTACCGCTTTAGGCGCATGAGTATCTGTTACATTACCTACCTACTCTATACCACAACTAAGCTAAACGCGCGAGGGTGGTAAGCAAAGCAATGAGATTAGTGAAAGACAGACTGACTACTGATACACACGAACTGCTCACCTCTTCTCTGTGTTGCTTAATCATCTTTCCCTTTGCTATCAACCGCCTAATAGTACCTACTTTATACTTTTTACTTTATTTCATACTTTACAATTCTTTAACTCGTATTAAAATACATTATAACTATATATTTCTATATGACTTTACAAGCTATGTTCATGTACTCTTATTAATTCATAATCAATAGAAATTCCTATAATCCAGATTTTTTTTGATCCGGATAAAATTTTCAACCTCCAGGAACCTGGATTAAACGAACTTGACTGTATATATATATATATATATGATCTAATGATTTATATATATATATATATATATATATATATATATGCTAAACTTTCACTTGATATAATAGAAAAGGACTACGAATATATATTGAAAATCTTCAGAAATTCTAACTATGTTCTATTGCTTTTAGATTAACTTAAAAAATTTAAGTTAAATAAAATTGCGAAAACTCAGTCCAAGAAACTTGAAAATTTGAAAAAGTTTAGTGAAAACGAATACTTAAAATTTAATGTAAAAAAAACAATCATTAATTTATCTAAAAGCATCTTAGTAATGTGCAAAAAGAAGCATTGTCGTTCGGATTAAAAATGTGTTGGCCAACAGGCTTAACGAAACTGAAGCCAAAATCAATTCAGACGTGATGTTCCAAAACTTAGTTTTTCAAGAAAATTTGAAAAATAATGAGAATCAAATTAAAGGCTTAAAAACAAAGGGATTGTCCATGTTAGATACATACTTAAACAACCGGCAATACTCAAGAAAATTAAAAGTTTATTTTTAGCTTTGAAGGAGTTAGTCTCTGATCCTTCTCTTTATATTTGTAAATTTGACAAAGGCAATGGAATTTATTACTTGATAAAGACATGTATATTAACAAAACGAATGAGATCCTAAATTATTCTTCTAAATTCAAAGAAATGAAGCCTGATGTTCGTATTAAAAAAGATTATTTTATTTATATTGAAGAAAAGTTTAATAGATTTATTCTAGATATGAAGAGACGTAATGAAATTAGTAACGAAGATTATATTAAAATTAAAAGTTGTGGATCAATGCCAGCTAGATTATATGGTTTAGCAAAAATTCACAAAGATGAATTTAATCATCCTTTCTTTCCGATTTTGTCAATGATATATTCTACAAAATATAACTTAAGTGAATGGTTAGACAATCTCATTAAGAAATATATTTCACCAAAATATAATATATTAGATTCTTTCAATTTTGCAAATATTCTGAAAAATGTGTTCAATGAAAAATCAGATTCCAAAACTATGGTTAGCTTTAATGTGAAATCCTTTTTCACTAATATTCCAGTCCCAAAAACGATTGATCACATATTAAGTGTGATTCCAAAAGATACTTTGTCAATTTCTCATAGTTCACTTAAAAGTCTCCTTGAAACGGCATGTTTAGATACTGTGTTTTTGTTTAATGGATATATAAAAACAGATTGATGGAATGGCTATGGATTTACCCTTGGGCCCTACACTTGCTAGTTTCGCAATGGATATAATTGAATCTGAATTTGAAGGGAATGAATTTCTATGCTATCATAGATATGTTGATGATGTATTTACTGGATTTCACAATCAAAGAAAAATTGACGACTTTTTTTACTTTATAGATAATTAATTACCTGAAATAAAATTTACATTAGAACAAGAAAATGAGAAGAAGATAAATTGTTTAGATAATACTGTAAAAAATCTTGGAAGATCATATGAAACTGAAATATTTATTTAGAAAACGAACAGCGGTCTTACGTACCATTTGATTCGTATTGTGATCCAAAGCATAAGTTAAGTACAATCAGATATTTATGTCAAAGAATTATCAAAATATCATCATTATATTTGAAAATTACAAATTCTTTAAATCAATTATATGACATGTTTTGTGATAATGGATAACCACATCATCTTATAAAAAAATTGTAGATCAATGTCTATAACAACTAATTATGAAAAATCTGATGAAGATATAAAAGAAACTAAGAAGGACATACAGTATATTGGAATTTACCATTCATTCAAAATAATACAATTCAATTGAAAAAAAAAATCCGATCATTTAATATCATTTTAAAATTTACAAAGATTATTCCAATATTTCAATCATTTAAAAACACTAAATTTAATTAGCAACAAAGATCAAATATCAAAAGAATTGGCTTCATCATTAATTTATGAATATACTTGTGATGATTGTAAGAAATCATACATTGGTAAAACCATCTGTCATTTTAATACGCGAATAATAAAAATATTTCTGTTGCAAATTATTTGCTGATGATGATATTATATATATATATATATATAATATTTTCATCTAAAATTTATCTACAGCCTAATTATATTTTAAACCCTAATTATACATATAGCAACTTCCAAGAAATGAAATTTTTATTGCAATATGTATTTAATTGGGCACAGGAACTGCGTGCTTTAATATTTAATACAGAATATTCAGCGGTTTTCCAAGTTTTGCTAAAAAGTGAAAATTGCGAGATTTAAGTTGGTGAAATATTTTCTAGAAAAATATTTTTGATATGCATGAAGATATGCACTTATTAGATATTAGGAATTTGTAAATTTCTTCTTTCTTCACTGCTTCAGTTTCATCACAAAATTTATATAAGCATATATATCAATATGCTTTTCTCTAAATATTTGATGTATTTGAACCTAAGCATGAGCTTGGGGGGGATGGTTCTACCATAAATTGTAAACATACTTCATCTACTACTTCTGCGTTTTACATTTTGCTAATCTTTTCAGAAAGATATATGTAGTAGTCTAAATGCTGTAAAATTCTAATCTAACATCTCGTCCAACTGTTTCTTGAAGAATAGTTTGTTAATGATATATTTATCAATATGAAACACTTTGCAACCGAAGCTTTTGATGCGATGCATGTGCTATTTTCATAGTTGTGAATTTTTCTTGCTAAGCACAATGCATAGTCTTATATGGGATGCCTCCCTGAACACACAAGAATGCTATAAGTAATCTTATTTTTACAAAAGTATATTATTGAATATAGAACTGAAGATTGCATGAACTTAAATCATATCACCTTTATGTGTGCACACCTAATATTGATTTTAAAATACACTTTTTTAAATGTGAAATTGTGTGTTTTAAAAAAACGTGGATTAAATGCTAATCGAAAATTATTGAAGTTTGCATTTTTGTTAAGTGTTAAATGTAGTGAGTTAATACTTAATGGCTAGATAATCAAAATTTATAAATCTGTTAGGAATCTTTAAAGAATTACAACTGTCAATTTAGTACAAAAAATTAAATAATGAATTTACAAATTACAATAATCACATATCAAAATCTCGACTATACAACAATGTGCGCTTGAGTTCAATGAGATGTGATTCCTTCTTGTGGAGAAGAATCCTGACATGACAATTATGTCAGTAACTTCTTATGGGTTATATATTAAATGATTAGATAAATCAGATTTTTTTAAAGTTGTTAGGACTATTTAAAGAATTACAACATTGAACTTAGTACAAAAATTAAATAATGAATTTACAAATTACAATAATCACATATCAAAATTCTACTATACAATACTGTGCATTTCAGTGCGATGGAACGTGATTCCTTCTTGTGGAGTGGGCTCCTGATATGGTAATGGTAGATGGTCTGGCGACATTGGCGGCAAGATGTTAAAAATTTCTTCATTGCAGATGTCAGTGCTAAGATCTCGAATCACACAGCAACGCGTCAATCCAGCAAATGGTAGAATAATAGAGCAGATGGTAAACATCGAAGAAGGTGGTGGAAAATTGAAGATTATGTTGAAAAATCTGGCTTCATGCCATGGTCTTTCACAGAAGGTTGCGTAGCATTTGAGAAAAATTGTTAAAGCACTGAGTTCTTCATATTTAACTTAATCATCTTCAGATATCACATTTCATATGAAAAATAAGCAATCCAATAAGCTCAAGGCCCACTTTGTACTATTAATTTGCATTGACTCACATTCTATTGTTGTAAATGAAGCAAATGATGTGTTTCATTCCCTTGATATCTTGCTTTTCGAATAGTTCCTGACATCTCTTTAGTCTTATAAGAGTGCATATTCCTGACATGTTTCATGTCCACAAAATGGATAAAAAGGGGAACACCCTACTATATACATACTCAAATCAGAAAAACACAAACTCAAACCACAACAACTCAGGACGCGTAAAAAAGGATAAGAAAGACATACAGAAATACTACCAACTACAACTACTCAGGACAAGGTGACAATTCTACAGCTACAAGGACAGATCTCACTCACAAAGACAACGTATAAACTATAATGAGAAGTATAAATGTCAACCTCAGACAATAAACAAACTAAGATGGAACAACAATTAAAAAAAATTAACATCTAAGGGACGCGTAAAAACTATACCACTCACTAAAAAAGGACAGCTGTAGATGTACATCGGTACTATAGAAACTAGTGCATAGTGTATGTGGAGCAACGAAACTCATCTACGATGCATCCAATTCTTTCATAGAGATTCAGGCTTAGGAATGCGACATCTCTCTTTGTGAAACTCAAATTCTTCATCATCTCCAACATGGCAGTATGAAATTTGCCTCTCTATGTGGAAATAAATGATGATACTGTTACCTGGTCCACATTCAACTTCACCCTGTTGATAACATCCTTCGTACTATAGTACCTCACTTCAGAGGCGTATGCGGCATTTAGATCTCCATTATCTGAAATGATACTTACATCAATTACACTGCACACTCACCCCTCACAATAAAGTCAGATTTGAGCAATCCGGCTAATGTTTGAATTATGGCCTTTTCAATAACTTTCAACCCAATACCCGTGACCTTGGTAGATAGGAATTCTACCACTCGATTATGACGCTTTAGCCTAGAGCCATATGTACGGGAACAGTTCTGTAAGATGTGGTTGATGTGCTCTGGTCTATGACAGCAGTCACAGTTGATGTTGTAGTCCTTCTGTTCTCAACTGGAGCGGACCTTTGTCTGCACAAACGAGCTCTTCAACTGCACCGCATGAATAAACTGGTGTCCCATCATCAAGTTGTTCTGAAAAAAGATGTTATTGTTGAAGGACGTTTCGAGATTCTTCCCATCTACCGTATGCCTAAGAAGTTCTGTATTCAGGCTATCCACCTCATCTTTCTGCCTAAGCTTAGTTTATGGTCGCGGCAAAGGTAATACTTGATTCTCCCAAAGAACGTGAATGACAACATCTCGCAAGTTTCCCAACCGGGTATAGCCAAGAAAACGCCAAAGAGGTACTCGCTAAGCCATGGAGAACAGCCCTAAGCCACCATCACCAACATGGGCATAGAAATTCAGAATGGCAACATCTCGTGGAAGCTTCAGCCACTTACGGACATGATATCGGATGAGTTGGCTTGGCAGCATCTTTCTTCTTTGGAATCAGAAATGTTCTTGCTGCTAGAGCGTCGTTCAGAACATAGCTAGAAGCTATTGTAGAATCGTGGGCTGTAATAGTAATTTAACCAGAAAACTAATTGACTCTGCAGAAGGCTTTAAGTAGTGTCCATACAAAGACAGCCCCGATTCCAGAAGTTAGCATATTAGAGAACTTATAGATATAACATCGGTAATTCATCCAAGTAAGTAGTTACTTTAGGTAAAATCCAAGATGACCAATTCATATGGCTTCCAGCTGAAGCGAAGTTTCCAGAACAAAGTATATATATGTGTATATGTATATATGTTAATACAAGAATTATTAATAAAGGAAGCCTAAGAAAAGTTTTATTAAAAAACGACATAAACATAAAATGCTATTTACAGAATAATTACAAATGGGTTTAAGCAGGGGAATCCACATAATTCTAAAACAATTCAAATTAAGGTTCGATTCTGAAAAGTGGTTATAGCATTTGCTTCTGATGCACCTCCTTTACTAGGTGAAGCTCAACATTATGAGGTAACGAATGGTTGATCAGCCAGCCAAATGTCAGAGAATGACAATTCGCAATAAAAATTGTAGACTGATTCATCGAAAAGGCTCTCCCTGATTTCTTTCCCTTTATTAAACGTTAAAATATCGGTCTGTGTAATTACAGACTCAAGACTTTTTTTGATGAGATTTAAGGCAAAAACCCCTTGGTCACTACATATTGTGCATTTGCCAATCAAAAGATTGGGCAATTTATATGAAATCACGAACGATTTTTTAATGATATCCAAGTAACTTAGCTTAATGACTTCTCCAGGAGTTCTGTGCGGTAAAGGCTGCCTTTTTTATTTTTTTATCCACTCAAAAATAAGTTTATTTAGAAGTTCAATGATAATTTTTTCTTGCATTGTCTTGTTCACAAGAGCAGTTTGCATCATCATGGGACTAAGAACACCCCGTGCCTCAATCTGACAAATGCAAACGTATTAACAACTTATCCAACTATTTCTATGCCCAAAACCATGAGACAATTATATAATTTTAATTCAAAACAATGTTTAAAAGTTAGAAAAAGTCTATTTACATATATACATTGAATTCTTCTTTGTCTTGCACATTTACTAGCAATTAAAAGGTGCTAAGTGTAAATATCAGAAGATATGTTGATATCCGGTTATTTGGGATTACTGCGGATTATCACCATAATCCCAAAAGTGTTCCTCACCTGCTTCTATATCTTTGACAGGACGAAACATTAGCATAGCTTGTGGTCCTTGTGAACTCCGCCAACAAAAACGAAAACAGTGTAATTACCAATGACTAGCTTTGGCCATTTCTGGGTCTCCTCGATGTACTTTACTTTAGTCTGCTCAGTTTCATGTTTCTGACATTAGTGGCATTAACCCTAGGGAGACCTAGTTTTATTTGAATTTTTGATACCATAGCAGAGGCATTTGCCACCAGCTTCCCCTTGGTCTTGAAAAAGAAGGGAGTTTCTGGTATGCAACTTCTATGTGATGCTCCTGAAGATGTAAATGAAGCCTTCACTGCTTTTAAAGTAATATCATAAATGTGGTCTTATAACTTTAAAATGATATTCAAAATATGCATACTCACTGTTTTCAAATATTAAAGCTGTTGCAGCTGTGAAGAGATACTGAGATTATGCGATACTGAGGCACTGATAAACGCTGTCATCTACATTCTTTTGAGCCAATGAAAATCGATTACGTACTTAATTTATTAAATTGGAGTGCTACACAAGATATTGCAGTAAACTAGTATATGAAAATATAGGTTGACCTTCAACAAGTAATTTTGCAAACTAAACATGAAAGAATATATATTTGTGTAGTCTGATAATACGCCATATAAAAAGTATCTGCAATTATTACTTTCCTTTGGACGGGTCTGTAGTTTAAAATTATAGTAAATTAAAAATTTTATTCTTAGAACTATTCAATTTCATTAAAGAATATTTCCAAATTCGGACCTTAATACCTTTGCAGATATTTTAAACTACTTTTTTAGATGTAATTTTGAATGTATATTTGACTGTTTTTTTGAAAATGAGAGGAGTAATAATCACAAAGTTAAGTATACATTTTATACTGTCAATATGTAAAGTTAAAGATATAATAATGATATGAATAAACAGATAATGTTTGTTTTAAAACATATATTAACATAAATAACACAAATTAATCTCTAAAAAATTTTCTACACTTTAACAATAAGTTTTTTTCTCATTGGAAAGTTGTATGAACACCATCTTTTTCATAAATTTGTC
Organism: Hofstenia miamia; assembly: GCA_900660155.1. Lineage (NCBI taxonomy): Eukaryota > Metazoa > Xenacoelomorpha > Acoela > Hofsteniidae > Hofstenia > Hofstenia miamia. The sequence continues at coordinate 444,068 of CABFPE010000079.1, forward strand.
CACGCACAAGCTTGTGACCTCTTATGAACCCAACATTTTCTTTTTCCAAGATCTTTCGTATGGACTTCATCACCTCATCATCAAGTCTCCCATTCAATAGGACAATTTTAAATTTTATATTCTTTGCATACAACAGTCTTTGTGACTTACAGTAAACTATGTAGACTTCTTCTTCTGAAAAGCTCTCCCTGAGTTGCTTTCCCTCTTCAAATGTAAGAACGTCTGTGCAATGGTAGTCACAAACCCAAGTCCTCTTTTTAATAGTGTTTGAGGCAAAAATACCCTGACCACTGCAAACAGTTGAATTGCCAATTAAGAGGTTGAATCATTTTTGTGACACCACTAACCTCTTACATATTTCCAGATATTTCTCCTTCATTACTTTTTCTGGAATTCTATTTGGCAAAGGCTTCCATATAGCCTGAACAGCAGCAAAGAGCTTACAATATTACCCAAGCCTTGATTTTCTGCATAAGTACTGACAGCCTCAAGAGATGGCTTATTTTTAGAAAAAAAGTGGTCATGTGCTAAAACTTCAGCTCTCAACTTAGTTCTTTTGGCTCTCAAGGAATCTTGAACCTTAACAAAAATGTCTTCATTGATATTTGCTCTTCTGAGCTCAGTCTTCTTGGGAATACTAGAAGAAATTGTGACTGAATCAAAAATGCTGCAACAGGATCCTCTCTTCTTACTGAAACAACAACAGATTCCCTAATACTCTGAAGTGTGCCTGCAGCTTGAAGAAGAGGCTCCAAGTTGTCAGCACCATAATATTGGTCATCCACCTGCTCCATATGGCTAAGAAGCTTAATTGCTTCCTTGCGGTAGATGTTGTTTTTGTCAGGAAACATCTCCTTGGTCTTGTAAGAGTACATGTTCCTGACATTTGTTGCATGTACTCTTTTAATTTGTATCCTATCTTGAATTTTGGCTACTAATGAGGCATTGGTTACAGGCCTACCACGAGTATTGAAGAAAAATGGTTCTCCAGTATTTCAGCCCTCTTGGAGGCTCCAGCAGAGGTGGTGAAGGGACTTACTACCTGAAAGACCTCAATGTTTTCAACCTGCTTAATTAAATTGGTTGGTCTAATGAAAGTAAAATATTTAATAAAGTACTCATCTGCGTTCTCAATTATTAATGTTGCTGAATCAACGGCAGATGTTTTGTTTTTTAACAAATATTATAAAATATTTGTCATAAGATCTTCTGTTGTGGTACTCCGTGTCCATAAGGCCCGACATAACACTAGGGCGTTGCCCATATTTTAATTGAATTAGACAAGCAATAAAAGAATTATATGTTATAAAAACATCAGTCAACTCATTTTTCTCCAGACCCTCATCTACTCTAACTAATAAATTATATGATTGCATACATTCGTCTGGAGAGTAAGCTTCAATTATTTGGCATGTTTTTGGCCACTTGGTGTTAAGTTGTTTAGACTCTTCTTTGGAGTTTGCCTTACCCCAGGACAACGTAGCACCCCGAAGAAGATCAATTTCTTCAATTGAAATATCATTAAAATTTACATAACCTGAAAACTTCACAAAAAGCTCTAAGTGACATATGATAGTTGCTCAGAGTTCTGGGCAGACAAACATTGCTTATTAAGTTAAACTAACTTCCTTAATGGCTGGAAGATTCTTCAGTGCACTTAGGCTGAACTTTTTGGGGAGGGGGCTCAGTGGTCTCATTAGAAATTACCTAGGCCTTAAAATTCTCTTGATAATATTAGTGTAATTTCTGGACCCCTTTACACCGGATTTTCTAGCTAAATCATTTTCAAAGTCATGAAATATTTCATTATCTGTAAAAGATTTTCTCAAATTGTAAAGGCCAGCTTCCTCATTTTAAATTTTATGGTTTCTTCACCATGATTATATGAAGTCAGCATGGCATCAACAGAAAAATCACTATCATTGTCCTCAACAGGTTGTTCAATAGGGTCTGAAACTTGATCTATATTTCCAATTGCAACCTCGTTTTCTGTTGCTACATTTGAGTAGTCATCAATTACAAAATGATCCAATGATTTCAAAATATGAGCTACCTCACTCAAAGTAAAATTTGTTTTTGAATATTTTGGAAAAATTTCCTTCATGCTTATTACTTGATGATTTTTAAGATTGGAGTAGGTGTCATTTCTCCCTTTACTTACAAGCTCACTCGCCTCAATTTTTGACTTTTTGTGGGTATTTACTAAATGCTGTAAACGATTCTTACCCCTATCTTGGAAACAAATTTGACAGGTAACTGTAAACCTATTCTACCCTGACATTTCTCATAAAAACAATGAATTGAATAAAGAGGAATTAAAACAAAGAAATTGTAACCAAGCAAAGCAATAAAATCAGATTCCAAAGCAATTAAAGTGCTAAATGTGAAGGGGAATCAAAATGCTAAGATTACAAAGCAATTAAAAGGTCATATGAACTTCTAGCAGTTAAGAGTCGCCAATTGAAGGTATCACAAGACCAAATTTATGTAACTTGAAAAATTATTTATAGCTTAACAACAAGCTGATTTCAAATGACGTAAGATATTTATTAACAGAAGATATGCTTTTCTTTAGATATTTTTACTCAATTATATTTTAAACCAGATGTAGATCAATTTCTATATATTTAGCTAATAGGTGATATTCAAGTAAGATTAAATTTCGAATAAATTATTTCTCAATTAACTTAAGTGCAATGTATAGAATATAAATGCGATATAAGCAAGCCTAATTATTTGATTAAATTAGTTCATTGCAATCAAAAACTGATACTATAATGAAATATTATTTGATGATAATGAAAGAGATGATTGTGTCAAAACCATTCATATCTAAAAGTTACAAATTGAAAATCGCATTTTTAAAAATCGTCACATATAAGCTTTAATATAAACAGAAATAGGTAAGCTATGACCTTGAAAATTACCGAAAGTGATACAGCAAATATTTGTAAAGTAACTAGGGTCCGAATTTTAAGACTTCATTTAGCAAAATTCAATATCTTTAAGAATAAAAATTTAATTTATCTTCAGACTAGACCTATTTAAGTGTAACTTTAAATTTTACGTTTCTAGATGTAAATTTTATTTTCCAATAGAAAAAAAGTGGCCTGAAGTTGATATAACAAATATTGGCTAAGTTATTTGGGTCCGAATTTGGAAAATAAATATTTCCAAAAACATTGCAATATTTATTGGAATGCTGTTGTTTGATTTTGAGCTATCACTTTTTGAACAGGCTAGTTTCTAACTAGCAATCGCTCATTAAAAATGAGTGTGTTAGTTTACACCACTGTTTAGAAATATTTTTTTTTAATATTAATTAATTAACTCTTCAAGTACATTGATTGAATTATCAAAATTCTATTGCAACTATTCCACATCATCCCAGAGGTTGCTGTAAATTGCGTTGGCTTTTTTATAGTGGAGCCATCCCGCGTAGGCCTACACTGCATTTATAGAAAAATTTTTTATACTTAACATAAATACAGTAACCACTGTCTGCAGCCTTATCATCTTTCTGCAAATGATCATCTTTCTTTTTCTTTCTTCAACCTGATCATCTTTCATCTTTTTTAACTTGATCTGAAACTAAAGAAAGCCTATTTACAGTATTTACATCATTTTTTCTTCCAAGCTATATATACAAACTAAAGTGTCTATTTACAGTATGTACTTTAATTTTTTTGGAATTCTTAATCTACTAGCAATTTAAAGCTGCTAAATGTACACTTCATATGATATTTTGATGTCTGGTTATTTGGGTCACAGTATTTGTCATTTTCTCTCTGCAACCTGATCATCTGTCATTCTACTGCAGCCTGATCATCTTTCAACTTTCTTGCTTTATGTCGAAGCTTTTCTGCAAGAAATATAGAGATATTGTTGCTTGCACAAAAGTTAGGGCATTACTTCTTCCAATGTGAATGCTTTGCTGGAAAGATTCTTTGAACTGCTTGAAGAAGAGATTAAAATATGGTGCAAGAAGATTCTTAACTTCAACAGAACATTTGTTGAAGAAACGTTTGAATACCTGTTCTTCAATATCCCCTTCTATTTGTTCTTTGTATTCATCATGCACCCTTCTTGTAGGAGCACAGGTGCTTGGTACCTTTTCAATCTTGACATCATAACCTAAAGAAAGATAACAAAAGAAATATATTACAAGGGATTACATAAAGGCTCCATGTCATCAAAGCTTTCAGTGAATGCTCTGCTTGGATTGGGTTGCAAGCCTTTTGGAAGATGCCCTAATTTGAAGTTTAGCAGAGTAAAAACTTCAAAGTATACCTTGAGGGACTTCCTCAAAGGTAGGTTTGTGACTAGTGCCATGATTTGTTTTGTTTATTGATAAGAATTTGCACTTCTTGCAGAAATAAAATCTCTTGGGAGTTTTCCCAGTCTTTAAAGACAACATGGTAACTAATCTCCGTGACACCTTATCTAAGTGATGGATCTTGACATGTCTTGAAATATTGCTTACAGATTTTGAACAATATGCACAGACACCAACATGTGTGGAACTAAAGTTAAAATTTATATTTGGAACACAACTTAAAGCATACATAGGTGTTGGTGATGCTGACTTATTACTGGAGGTAGGACTGCTGGAATCTGGAGGAAAAATATTTGGCTTCCTTTCTAAGAACATGTCGAATCTATCAAGTGAGGGAGTCTCAAAATTGGTATGTCTCTGCAGACTAAACTATTTTTATAACTGTAATATTACGGTACAAAGTTACCTCTTGGCACCTGGAGGTGTTGCAGGGGAGGCTGATACAGATGACCTGCATGCTGAAGGGAGAACCACAGGGGGTGAAATGTGGTTCTGGAATCACTTTAGAAATGCTAAAATAGAATTAATGATGAAATCAAAATGCAAGCATTACTCTTTCAACAAGACATAACAGGATGGGATGACCAGAAAACGATCTGGGTGGATGACTTCTGGTTCATCAGAAAAGCCATACACAAAATTAGCGAGCTCAGAGTGAGTTTGAAACTGACATCTAAAACATTTAAAGCATCTTAGTGCACAGTACTAAATAACAAATAGTTTAAATTAATATATTTAATTAAATAATGAAAATTCATAAATAAAACCTAAAACATAAGTTTTTGAACTGTTTACCAATTCATAATGGATCTAAGACTAGATTTATGCAGATTAGGACTAGATCTTTCAAATGGTACCAAAATCAACTGAGAAAGTTTAAAGAATAACAACTGTATTTTAGCATAATAAATTTATATTGATTAAATTAGCACAAAATAAGTCTATTACTACAGTTTTGACTTCATCTTTGTACCTTCAACTGAAAATACCAGCGTCTGTCTTTAATTGTAGATTGAACAGTTACTAAACAAATTCTAACAGTACCTTGTATTATATCTATAGGTGTTATATTAATTTAATAGTGAGGAATGTATATCAAGCAAAGCAAAAACAACTAAAATATATTCTATAAACTAAATAGAAAACTAAAATATAAAACGGAGTTTCTGTAGTCTTTTATCTAAACCACAATAAATTGTTTAGACTATACTCTATCGGAGGTATCTCTTGTTTAAAATAGGATATATACAGGGTGTTCGCGATCTTCTTGCCAATTCTCAACACTTTTAATTTCTGCGACCAGCCAGCTATGAAATGCTGTTTAAGTCAAATGGATGTCTTTTGCTGTGCGCACAGCTGTATTCTGTGATGACAAAATCTTCTTGTGACGTCATGATGACATAATTCGCTTATTTGATTGGTGAATCTTGAGTTCCTTCGTTGTGATTGGGTCTCGATTTCTCTAACAAGTTTTTGAAACAGTGTCTTCATTTCGACGGCTCGTTCATATCATGGAGTATCATGACCTTAACAATGAAGAGATCGCCACTGTTGTTTCACCCAGCATTGCTTTGAAGAACTGTGAAGAAGCCCGTCAACAATTCTACAACATTTATGGTGAAGATCCACCTCCGGCCCGTACATTACGCCATTGGAAAGACAGGTTTTTGGAAACAGTTTTCTTACTACAACTGTGATTCCAAAACTCAAAGAAAGGAGAAACAGAGATCTGATTTACCAACATGACGGTNATACTCTATCGGAGGTATCTCTTGTTTAAAATAGGATATATACAGGGTGTTCGCGATCTTCTTGCCAATTCTCAACACTTTTAATTTCTGCGACCAGCCAGCTATGAAATGCTGTTTAAGTCAAATGGATGTCTTTTGCTGTGCGCACAGCTGTATTCTGTGATGACAAAATCTTCTTGTGACGTCATGATGACATAATTCGCTTATTTGATTGGTGAATCTTGAGTTCCTTCGTTGTGATTGGGTCTCGATTTCTCTAACAAGTTTTTGAAACAGTGTCTTCATTTCGACGGCTCGTTCATATCATGGAGTATCATGACCTTAACAATGAAGAGATCGCCACTGTTGTTTCACTCAGCATTGCTTTGAAGAACTGTGAAGAAGCCCGTCAACAATTCTACAACATTTATGGTGAAGATCCACCTCCGGCCCGTACATTACGCCATTGGAAAGACAGGTTTTTGGAAACAGTTTTCTTACTACAACTGTGATTCCAAAACTCAAAGAAAGGAGAAACAGAGATCTGATTTACCAACATGACGGTCCTCCTTTCTCCCGTGAAGTATGAAACGTTCTAGAGAAAGAGATACCTCATCACTGGATAGGAAGAGGAAGTTCATTTCCATGGCCACCAAGAAGTCCCGACCTATCTGTGCCTGACTTTTGACTTTGGGGTGATATTCGACATAAGTTGTATCAACAACCTGTACCTCGAAACCTGGATGAACTGGCAAGCAAACTAACTGATATTTTGACGAACATTGAAGCAGACGTCATTGCAAAAAGCTTCGTCTTTTCTTCGCTGATGTCATCTGTGTGTCGAACAATCTGGATCACCTCTTGAACACTTGCTGTGCTACAAGCTTTCCATAATTATACAGTTTATATCTTTTTTTAAACTCAAATAAATAAATGACATACTAACTCAACATTTTCAATCGGCACCCTGTACATATGTGATAACATTCCTGAACATAGTGTAACAGTACCAGACTTTAATTTTTTTAACTTTTAATATGATATTTACTCTTTTCTAACTCCATTGATAGTAGACTCATCAATAGTTATTACAGGTTTCCCTTCACTAGCTGCACACGAAGGCTCTAAATTTCATAATTTTTTATTTAGAGGAAAAAATGAAAGTTATTATTATTAGAATGTGATTTTCCGAAAGTCTTTTTGTTGTAAAAGAATCAAATGATTTGTTTCATTCTCTTGATATCGTGCTTTTCGAATTGTATGTAATATTTCGCAACAATTCACTTTACGACATAAAAATGTGTGCAAAATATTTTGTTGTAACCGCATTACATGCAGACCTGTGTGCGGTCCAGACTACAGGACTTTTTATCTTGCGGTCTTGTGGGCCTGTAATTATTTACGATAATCTTGCAACATATTAGATGAATGATTTGGACAAAAATAGGTAACAAAAATTGTCTTAAATCAGTACATCACAGCTTTATCAAGGCATTTCGCGTGCCTTGATCGGGCCTAGCATAAATCATTTGTTGGGATCCGCACGCAGATTTTATTACATAGATTACATTATTATCAACCTTCAGTATTTTGAAATATTTTTGTTTAGATTGACGAAATCAATTGGTAACATATCTACGATGCCCAATGTAAAGGTACATAATTTTGTTCATACATAATAAATTGGGTTCTGTTTTTATATTATGAGAAAGCTGATGGACCTATCTGGATTAACTTTTTCTTGACAATAAAATGTTTGTTACACTGCAGTTTTCCGTCATTTTCTACTCTCCCCACCTTTCGTTATATTTAGTTAAAAATGTAAACAATCGTTTTATTCAGTAATTCAATGCACGGCCATCTTTAATTCAAGGTCAGGAACTAGAAAAACAGAAGAGCACAGAGTTAGGTAACACTTTACCAAATATTTTTGTAGCAAAAACGATATGCATGTTCATATTATAGTAATTACTAACAAAATATATATTTTTTATCTACTTGGTGAAGTAATACTATTACTTAGCTTGTACATGCTAACAAGTATTATATTTATACTTAAATGAGTTAAACAAATTTACTAATTTTTTTACAAGAATTTCTAGAAAAATTAAAGCATTCATTTAAAAGTTTAGTTTCATTGTTCAATAAAATGTTTGCGATTATTTGGATGGATAAATTTCATCTGGCAGTGTTTGTTGCAGCAAACCTAAGAATTTTGGGTAAAATATGCATGACCAAGTACTTTGACAAGTCAAGTAACCCACGATGTTAGATATAGGTCACCACTAGATGAGCAGCTTCATAATCGGATGGATGATGAGAAATTACAGCATTATTGGATGACTTCAAATTTGAAAGAATACAAACCGATTTTAACAATGAAATCAAATGAATATTTTTTTCAGCATTAAGTAGATCTGCAAGTCTAATGTTGTACGTAGAACCACAATAATCGCGATATTTGCTAAAGTGGTGTTCAACAACATCTGTTTGAAACTTTCCAAGTAGCACATAATTGTACTCATCTTCATTCAAAAGTTGCCTTACTAAATGTATTTGAGACTTAACAGTAAGAAAAAGTGCGGATAAAGTTTCATAACTAAGTCTATCATTTCTTGTATATGGACGATCAAGCCATACTGATAGCCACTGAGCAAAAGAATTTAGAAAAATATATGAATTATCGCATAATGTAATGGGACTTTTATATTCATCACTAATCAATCTTTCCTCACTAATTGTTTTAAAGGTACTCACTAGCTACCATTTTGAAATCAATTCCAAGAAAAGAACTATGCCATTTGCTTCGCCAGACTCCAATTTGTAGTAATTTATAGCTGCAATTGTACTACTTGAGAATAGAAAAACAGCTGGTTTGACTTGTAGCGACTCAATGGAAGAAGGATCCACTGTTTTCCTAGTAATCCCAAGTGCAATCTTTAAGAGGTTTTTAGAATGAAATTCATACAACTTCCGAATAACATCAAATCTTGCTGTCAAAATTATTCAATGCAAGCTGAACATTAGGCTTTAACCTCCTAAGGCCCGACTTTTGATACATTTCAATCTGAAGTTGCACTATAAACGAAATAAAGAAATTCAGAAAAAACATTCAATATGTTGCAAAACATTTAAAAATACAATTCATTCAAATAACAATAATGAAAAATTTTGTCTCTTTGTGGAAATCTCGAAAATACAAAATTCTTTTGGAATGTAATGGTGTAATTAGTTCTTACTCAGGAATAACTTCAGCACCCTGCTGATTAACCATTGTCAAGGTTTTGGGATGCTGATTTTGGATTAGAGCTATTGCTGCAGGATAAATAATTAGTACCCATTGAAATATAATAAATTTGTTAGGAATCTTTAAAGAATTACAACTATCAATTTAGTACAAAAAATTAAATAATGAATTTACAAATTACAATAATCACATATCAAAATCTCTACTATACAATAATGTGCGTTTGTGTTCAATGAGATGTGATTCCTTATTTGGAGAAGAATCCTGACATGACAATTACGTCAGTAACTTCTTATGGGTTATATATTAAATGATTAGATAAATAAGATTTTTTAAAGTTGTTAGGACTATTTAAAGAATTACAACATTGAACTTAGTACAAAAATTAAATAATGAATTTACAAATTACAATAATCACATATCAAAATTCTACTATACAATACTGTGCATTTCAGTGCGATGGAACGTGATTCCTTCTTCTGGAGTGAGCTCCTGATATGGTAATGGTAGATGGTCTGGCGACATTGGCGGCAAGATGTTAAAAATTTCTTCATTGCAGATGTCAGTGCTAAGATCTCGAATCACACAGCAACGCGTCAATCCAGCAAATGGTAGAATAATAGAGCAGATGGTAAACATCGAAGAAGGTGGTGGAAAATTGAATATTATGTTGAAAAATCTGGCTTCATGCCATGGTCTTTCACAGAAGGTTGCGTAGCATTTGAGAAAAATTGTTAAAGCACTGAGTTCTTCATATTTAACTTAATCATCTTCAGATATCACATTTCATATGAAAAATAAGCAATCCAATAAGCTCAAGGCCCACTTTGTACTATTAATTTGCATTGACTCACATTCTATTGTTGTAAATGAAGCAAATGATGTGTTTCATTCCCTTGATATCTTGCTTTTCGAATAGTTCCTGACATCTCTTTAGTCTTATAAGAGTGCATATTCCTGACATGTTTCATGTCCACAAAATGGATAAAAAGGGGAACACCCTACTATATACATACTCAAATC
>CABFPE010000079.1:496200-506302 GCA_900660155.1 Hofstenia miamia
TTTATATATATATATATATATATATATATATATGTAAAGTTAACACTATTCGCAAGAAACTAAATTCTCGTTATTCAGTAGGCTATGATGTGAACATGAACATCAAATATATATAAGCAATTATTAGCAAAAAAAACTAAGAAAAAGTGAAAGAGTTAAAATGATGTGGTTGTAATTGACTAACGTGTCTCAACGCTGTTAAATTGCGTTTAATTAAAAGGGGGCCATATCATAGACTGGCTCTTTAATAATCCTTGGTTTGTTTTCCAGACTCGTATTTTAAATTGCTGTGAATGTTTGAAAGAAATCCTTGTAAACTCTAGTTATGAATCACAAATCAATTTTGATGTTGATTGTGTAAGTGTAAACAGTCCTTGGATTTGATTGATTTTTACAAGCAAACAGTCAAAATCTGATAAACGTTGTCTATGATAGTACTCAATTTATTCTTAATCATTATTTGAAATTCCTCATAATGTTTACTGAATTAATATCTACTTTAAAAGCTCCATTACAATGCAGGTCAACACAATGGCTTAAATAAGAAATCAACTGCTGTAAGTTAACTTAAGACAAGATATTTCTGCACGTTCTTTAATCCTTTTCAGAGATTGTGAGCAGTGCCGCACGTAAGGGAAGACTTGGTGGAATGCCCCCTCCCGTTAGGTTTGCGAAAATTGATTTTGAGTGGTTAAATCAAAAAAAATCCGCAAAAGGATGAAAAATTTAAAATCTATTGTCGTGAAATGTATTTTTAGGGTCTATTTTCTCAATATTTTCAAAAATTTGGCCATGACTAAGATGCCCCCTCGTCAGAAAATTCTGCGTACGCCCCTGATTATGAGAACTATCATTTTAAATTACTGTTAACCTAATATGCAAGAACTATAAATCCCAAAATATTGTATCAAATTCTGTAAACGTAAAATTGTAAAGCATTATTTCCGATAAAGCATGTCCTTAGTAGAAATGAATTTACAAATATCACCGCTCGCAAATTAAGGAGGTCAAAAAAGTCATTTATCATTTGTTAAAAAATAATTTGTCCCTGTACTTATATTTACTGCTCTGTATTTATAGCCGCCCCTCCTAGTTTAGAGTTTTACAACTCAATTATGGTAATTAATGTAAAATTTTCATTATACAATAAAGCTTAACAAACCAATTTGAAAATTTTTTTAATTAATCTTGCAGTTGCCAATTAACTCCTGTTGAGCCAATTAGTGCTCATGTAACATTGAGTAATATTTTGAATACTCTATCGTTTACACAATATACGTGTTTTTTCAACTTGTAAATTACTGGTATCCGACGATTACACTAGTAGCTATTTGAAGAAAACGATATGATTTATGGAGAAATCAAAAAATTTTGGTACTATTTGGATAAAATGTAGGTGGGAAAACGGATTATACTTTAATGTCACATCATAATTAGTTTAAAACAGTGGCGTACGCAGGGAGGGACATGGTGGAATGTCCCCCGTAAGGTTTCAAAATTTGATTTTGACTGGATAAATCAAAAAAAAAAATTTGTAAAAAATTGAAAAATTTAATATATAGGATCGTGAAATACATTTTTAGGGATTACGTTCACAATATTTTTAAAAATTTTCATGGGATTTTACCCCGCATTGGGTAATGACGATGATGCCCCCCCGTCAGAAAATCCTGTGTACGCCCCTGGTTTAAAATGCATGTTTGGTCGTCTAAAAATGGTTTGTTTCATCAAATAAATTTTAACACTCGATTACATATTTCACACTTAAATTCTAGCCGAAATGCAGGTCATAGTGAAATGGTCTCAAACTGAAACATTTTATATATCTTTCCAATCTAAATTATTTACGAAAATAGTAGTGTTACTTTAAACTATAATCAATTTCGTGTAATTCAGTTTTAAATATAGTTTATGATTACATTTGTAAATGTTAGCTCTAAATTCAAGTTCTGACCAGTGTTCAAAGACTGTGATTATTGGAAGTATATTAAATATTTGCGTAGAAACTGGTTCCCAAATTCGCAGGTGTCTTTGAAGTGAATATCTAGGTATTAAAGAATATTAGCGGCAATGGGTGTTCTGAGAATCAAAATGTTTAACAAAGGTTGTGAATTTTGTTGCATTAAGTCTAAACCCACGCGTGTGTTTTCAGTTCAAACTGGGCATCAATGGTAAATATTGTGAAATTGAAAACTGGATAGCGTACGAGCCTATTACCTAACACTTAACCCTTTCGATCCGACTTTTGCACAATTAACTTTCAATCATTTTTTCGGTACCTCCCACTTATTTTGACACTCCTTAACTACCATAAGCAAAATTGAATATTTTAATAATAGGTACATGTGTTTTTCGACCATGGGATAAATATGTCCCAGCAGTATTATAAACGTTTAAAATTGATTTTAGTGTTTGGAAAATGTTCTTGGGACGTATATGTCCCATTAGGACCGAAAGGGTTAAGCAATTCCATAAAAGCAAAAAATATATGGCTGATCGAGTCTGGGTTGGGGTAGGGTTTTTTTACTCTTAGCTGTGGTTTGTTCAACACTACTTCAGTATTAAATTGCACTTAAATTTGTTTGTCCTGAAATTGGGGACTAAAAGGACAAATGAATTTGGATTAATCTATTTTAGCTTGGGCTTTTACTATTTGAATTTTTCAAATTTAAAAATTTTGTGAATTTCGAGTTGTTTTTCCTTAATGAAATTACTTCAAGACGTTTTAGATTAAAATAATTTGAAAATGAGTTTAGTATTTTGGGTCATTCTATTCAACAAAAAATATTGGAACATTGTATTATACTTAACTCCTATTAAAACCTGGGTTTGACCAACAATATCTAATAATTTGCATTAAATGGATCAACTACTATGTTTTCCATTAACGACAGGAATGTCCTTACTAATGCAAAATGAGTGCATTTCCTGGGAATGAATGTCTTAATTTGTAAAACACCGACCACAGATGTGAAATGAAAAAACCGTAATATGGAATATATAAATGCAAATTACACTTAATGATATTCTGTTTTTTTTTAATATATATATATACAGGTCATTATAAAATGGGAGTAACTAGTACTAAATTATACCACGTCCGGCAATGCAAAATGAAATTTATGCAAAAGTTATCCAAGCAAAAGCGGCATTAAGTCGTTTGAGGAATACTAATTTGTTCGAAAGTAAAATACACCAAACTCAATTTGGTTAGATTCATTGTGTCAAACGCACTGTTTATTTGCATTAAATTCTACATTAAACTTAAGTACACAATCTTCTGCTTATTGTAGTTGTCATTTGACAATTTCAATTGGAAGCAGAAACTAACCATGCAATGTGCAATAACATTCGTATTTTCATTTAAAATTGTTTTCAGCGAGTGAAACATAAACGCGTTTTCCCCATTAAAAACCCAAACATTGAACATTTTATTGGCATCAGTTACTAATCCATTTGAGAATTTTCCAAATTAAGGGTATTGTCAAATCAGGCGATACATTGCTTAAGGAATATTGAAGTGATTATCAATTGATTTCACATTTCAACCAGTAATGAAAATGTGTTGAAAATTTTCCAAACGTTTCGCAGATTTAGAGTCATAAATATACACTTAAGAATAAATATAATTACTATAATCAAAGAAGGAGCTGTCACTTTCCCTTCAATAACTGACAGGTTTTTATTTAATCATCCAACGTGTCAAATTTCGTCTGGAACAATTCTATGCACGGCTTCGAATTGCTAATAAGCCTAAAACTTGGATATATTATATTTAATTAAAATTTCCAAAAATTATTTTTCCGAAAAAAAATCAAAATCTTGGTGAAGGAAAATTTAAAAAGAAAATGTCTATATTAAAAATATATAAAATTGTTTAATGGCGATCTTAATGGGAATTTTTTAAACGAGTGCTTCCTATTTTTTAATGAAAAGAACATGAAAAATGCTAGCAATACACAATTAGAAATTTCTCAGTGAAGTTGCTTTTAATGTATTAGAAGAAAAGGCACTTCAGAAATTGTGTAGCGCTTTTGAAGCACCTTTGAAAATGACGTGAATTTATCAGTTATTACGTTACGTTACAAGTGTTTCATAATGGATTAGTTAAATAAATTTAAACAAAATGTTTTAGGAAGTTCATTGGAATCCCGTATATTATAGTTCTTACAGATAGGAAATTTCTGTGTCTTCATTGAGATTTTTTTCAAATATGTTAAAGAAATTGGTTTGAACATTTGTACTACAACATATGCATCGCAACCTGTAGCTTTGTCATTCAGCAAAGTTTGCAACTACAGATATATTTTAATAAGAAATAAATAATTCTTTCCATATAATTACAAGCAGAATAAGAAAAATGAGGTTTTGATTTTCATAAAGTGCTTAAGAAGTGTGTCATCCGAAGAATGAATAGCAATGAATTTGCATGACTTAGTTATGTTTGATGAAAATCTAAAGAAATTAAATAAACAGTTCGTGACCTTCAAACATTTGCAAAAACCTCAAAAAAGAATTCCATTTTTAATCTAATTATTTGAATTGAAGTAACACTTCAAATAAATTACATCTACCGGAGTTTTTAATTTTTTGGACTTCTAGAATTCTTAGAAAAGTTTTCATGTATAAATTAGGGGTTTAAGGTTACATGTAGAGCTGCAAATTGGTGATGAATTTTGCGTTGCTGACCCAGCAAAACTAAGCATTTTCATTAAAAACGATCCCCAATACCCGTAAAAACATTTCAGAATTTGGTCATAAATATAAATTTATGAAAATGCATCCAATTTCTTTAAGACTCGGTAATTTGCAAAGCGGAATCTTTTCATTAATCAAAACAAAATATTTGAAAACTTTGATTCAATCATAACCAACCCATTTGTTAGCCAACTCATCCCAATTAGTGTCAACATATGATGATAATAACTAAGGACTAAATGATGGCCTGTCAGATTGCAATTCTAAAATTAATAATAACGCCATAAATACAGCTAGAAGCACAAATTTGTAGCCAGATTTTGCTCGGGTATTCAATATAAGAAACATAACAAATTTCTTTCACTTCTGAAGCCTTACCACCATTGCATTTGCTGAAAACCACGTATGGTTAAATGGTTACCTTAATGGTCCGTCAAACAAATTCTGGTCCTTATATGCATTGAATAAATTGAAAACATTTTTAGAAATTCTGCATCTCCAAGTAGAAAGCTTAGATAATATAAATCTTTAGCAGTCAACCTCCCTAATTTGTTCGCCAAATGATAGAATTCTAGTTTTTTGTTTAGTATGAATGGCTTCATTTTACATAATATCATTTAAAGCAAGATGGTTCCGATAGTTGTAGAGATGTATAAAATTACTAAATCTTTGTATTGAATTCTTAAAACAACTTCTTAAATGAAATTCTGGCCTATGAGTGACGTTCTTTGATGGCTCACTTTAGCAAATTCTATTCCAAATCGCCACGCCGTTTTTACAGTAGGCCTTGTTAGGGGCCTTAACGCAACCTGGTAAAATGTTAAATCACATTCATGTACGGCATGCTTAAAGAGATTATTCAAAATAATCGAAAATTGATATATTTCAATCATTTACCTCAATAAGCAAGATCAATACCAGAGTTAAGCATTACAAACAACGCACTTGAATCAATAACATAAACATTGAAGGCATAAACAATTAAACTCTGTCCCAGTTAATAAGTAAAGTTTTATATCAATAATTGGGGTTTTATTATAGCGTAAATACCATGGTTTTGGCTCGAATTATATAGTTTAGGATGCATATTATAAAAAAATGAAAATCAAAACTTGAAATTATACTCGTGTTTATATCATACTACCTCATTTTCCTAAAAAAACCGGTTTACTTATTAACTGGGACAGAGTTTAGTTTAAAAATGGAATTCACATTTATTAATTTATACATTTTACATGAGTTCCTTAAACTCTGCATTAAATCCATTCATATTTGCAGTGTTATGAGGATTCAAAATCCTTATTTCGTTTAAATTTTATTTACATTAGTTCTAATTGAAATATAAATAGACATAGGACTTGCAGTACAGAATATATATTTTTCTAAGACTTAGCGGATAAGTGAATGAAATAAATTCGGTTTTTTGATGAACTTTTCTCTAATCTCATAATGTCAGCCTGAAGTGTTCCTATTAATCCAAAAGACATTTGTACCATGTGTTTGAAAAACTCAATATTGTCCTCTTTAACAATGAAAAGTACATCTCTCAATTGAAAATATCAAACACATTTGAGGTTTCCTGTCTACTTTTTGCTATTTGAAAGAAGAATTGATGCCGTTACTTCTAGTGTTTAACTTTGAAGGAAACTAAATAAAATTTGCAAGAATATAACGTAAGTTTAAATGTAGTTATCACCTTAACTCCTATCAAAACTTTAGGGGTAATATGACAACTATTAAAAAAATAAATCTTTCACCTTATCTTTGCATTATGACCTATAAATGTTAATATGTGTTACAAGTTCGTTAAAACTATGAAAATATCATTCCAAATTGAGATCTCACGTTAATGGAATGGTTTTATCCAAGATGATTTTTTTATTATTAGTTTCAATGAAATACCAAACTAGAAAGTTTATCGAAATATTTCTAATAGAAAATTAGCAAATCGGTCTTTATTAACAATTGCTGATTCATTAACCAGTCAGTTGCAGACGGCAAATTAATGAAGTTTCGCTTACGTCACAATTATTTCTTTAACACACATAGAGAGAGAAACTCAACACTTTTTATGAGTGTTCCTTCTAATATCCTCAAGTTCTGGTGGCCAGATTTAGCGGAGTTGAGATCAAATCATAGATACTTTCCACAATAATTTTCCAAAATTTTCTAAAATTGTCAGTACAAGGTGGAGAATAACACGAGTTTTCTGTATTTTATATAATGTATTTAAAATATTGTTTTTTAAAGTTAATAAAGGATATCCGAAAAAATTTATAGAGACTTTAAACAACTATTAACAATCTGTTTATTAATATTTATTTTATTTTTAATATGAAGAAAATGTACAATCATCATTCTATCGTTTTGTTATTTCCTGTTCTCAAACTTGCCCGTTCTAGTCCAGACACGGACAGCGCCGGTAATACGAAGAGTTGCAGTAGCACACATGAAACAATTCATTCGGTATTTACGTGCATTCATGTTCACTGGTTTCTCTCAGTCAGCGATTTTGCAGGTTGCATGGTGTGGTGCCATCGGGTACCTGATTAAACCCGACTCGATTAGGGTTTCGGGTCGAGTCGGGTTCGAGTACAAAGAATAGATTGATTATTAAAAAATACAGATCCAAGTCGTTAAGTAATACCAATGAATTATTGTTTCGCCTATCGGGTCCATGTTTACCTCATATTATCACTCTCCAGAGTGGCATAAGATCTGGTGACAGCCGAGGCTATACAACAAAACTCCTGTATCGAAATCACCTAATAGCAATTGTAACATTATCACTACACAAACTTTCATGAAGCGTTGGACAGATGATTTTGATATTCCTATCTCGAGACTGGGTTGTGGTACAGACATTCTTAGCGTTCTTCTTTTCTATGAGTTATCGACGGATGCGGTCTGTCAGGATGCATTTTTGAAGACTTTGTATGCAGTTTCATCTTCAAACTTTTCTTTAATTAGAATGATGCGAACTCATGTTGGTGATTCTTTTTGAAACATCCTCATAAATTGTCTTTGCACTGCTACTGCATTTTCATTATTCCAGTAACATTTTAGAATGATCATTTTGTAAACTATTGCCTGGCTGCCATAATTCATTTACAATCTACTACAAGGTGCCTACTTCTGTTTGAGACACCCTGTATATATCTCATTCAAGGAAGTAGTAATTATAGTTTATGGTTTTGGAGACCGCTTTTTGATTCAGGAAATTTCACTTTCATTGATATATCTCTAAAAAATATTTAGAATCCAAAAAATTTTTGAATAGTGGCATTATATATATTCAATGAAAAATGCCTATTCTTTTGTGCAAATGCCAGCATTTGTTAAAAAATGAAAGCCATTGCATACCGGATAGAAATTGAGCTAGCCCCCACAAGTGCGCCTCTAGATTTAAACTTTAACAATGTTTTTGTCAAACTGAATATATGTCAAATAGTGCTGAATAGAAACTTCTGCTTGCAACAATCATGTTGAATTGCAAGAAAAGAAGAGATAACTGCTTTTGGGAAAACGTTAATCTGTTACAGCAAAATCGATTTATATATAAAAAACTTTTATGTATTCCCCTACTTTGGAAATAAGAGACATTCTTTCTAAGTGGTGTTGAATTTAACACACGAAGCAAAGCAAGAGGTTTTCTTTTGTATTTTTTGTTTCTTTAACGTAATTCCTTTACAAAATAGGTTAAAAGACCCTGAAGGAATGTTATCTTGAAAGAGATGCGAAGTAAATGCGTCTGGGAATCTTTTAACATATATCGTATTTCTTTTTGTTCGAATTTGTATAAATTATTCAAGAAGAAAATCTTTTGAAAAGTACGAGCAGCGAACTGGTATTAAACTTCGTGTTAATGAGAATTTTGAGAAAAGATTTCCCTGACTGATTTGCCTGTTTGGGAATATTCGATATAAACTCTGAGTTAATCTATAAATACATTAAATTTGGGTGAGAATGCATTAATTCGTGTATTAAAAATCAATACTAATTAAACACTATTCCTTATTACCCAAGGCTAGTGCTTGAACAAAATAATTGAATTTTTAAATGTCATTACCGAAGTCTTAGAATTTCACAATAGTTCAAAGTACTTGTATTAAACCAATTAAGTGTATTAATAAGAACACTGCTGGGTTTTTGGATGAATCCTTTAATGGGGGTCAAAAATAATTACTTTCCGATATGTTTTAGTTAGTTTACCATTTAACCAATAAATTATATTTTAATATTAAGTAATTGAAGCTTTCGTAAACTTCATACTTCTTGGCTTAGCAACAAATAATCGACACCCTGTAAAAATGATATTCTTGAAGTTTGGAAATTGCATGTAATTTTGCACATGTGTTATCTCAATATATAAATGCAAAAAATTGAGCCAAATGCTGAGGAGATTTGCGCCCTCCAATATTATAAATAATATGTTTAAATGTCTAATTGTGTGAAGCCTCAAGGCATCACTGAAGCTAGTAAATTCGCTATTTAAATATTTTTTCAAAATATACATATACATAAATATAAAGCATATAAATATTCGAAAATAATGTAAACAAACGATGTAATAAAGCTGGTTAATTTAGTGTTAGCCTAGTAAACATCGTTGATACTTTATAAACGTAGATTGCCTGAAATCTTTTTGGTTCGGTGACCTTTGTTTTCTGGTATTTCGTACTGGTATAAATGAATTGCTGAAATGCTATATTTAATGATATTGGAGATAAGTCGATGTTACACTCATTTAGCGGTCAAACGAAGTATGATGTAATTTTGTTACCCCAAGAACAACTAGAATAGGATTTTGAACTCAAATCAAATTGACAGAACCTGATATTTTGTGACTTTTCCACATTTTTAAGTAATTTTTGTCTGCACAATATGGGAATCATCCTAACTAACCTTGTAAACAAAATCATAGCATGCAAAAACTAAAAAGAATTTCCCAATATAGATGTTTTTTGGGTAAAAACTAAATGTATATTAATAAAATTTTCATGAAATCATAGCACTAGGGTTTTTCAAGCATGGCATTACTATAACAAAATAGCAATCATCCTAAGACAAGAGTTTTAAGCTGATTTCTTTCTGGGCAACAAAGTTACCCTAAACTTAGGCTATGTGTGATATTTCCTAGTTCATTTGGAATTCCTCTATATAAGAATTAAATATGCAATAATTTTATTTTTTCAGATTTTATAAATGTAATTATTTTTTGTTCTAAGGAAAAGCCCTTCATTATGCAAAGTAATTAAAGAGAAAATGTAGAAAATATACATTAACAATATGTACCAATATTTTGTTATATTGTAGTTACCCTGATCACAGCGTTTGCTATATATTTGTAATAAATACAAGAGTAACTGAAGTATTTTTTCATCCTCAATAATGAACTGAATCC
>CABFPE010000079.1:515594-544895 GCA_900660155.1 Hofstenia miamia
TATATATATATATATATATATATATATATATGTAATATATATTAGAGAGTGACAATATGAGGTCTCAAATTATAGTTAACATTAATCATTTTCTTTCGTACCTATTATTACTAAGCGTCTTAGATCTTTTTCAATTCAATCTGTGATTAACACCGAACCCGACACTACCCGAAAATTTGACAAAAAACCCGAAAATTTAGTGGAAAAGTTCGTGGTGAACAAGCTGTCAAAATATTGCAAAAATTGATATTTGAGTGCATCTTATTATTTTACTTTGTATTTTGTGGGCAGAATTTATATTGGAAACTATAGGGACATTCTTTAGCTTAACCCTGGATGTATGGGCTGCTTCTGACATTGACTCTGTAATGGAAGTGGAAATGAGGTCCACAGATCCTCATAGCTTCTCATTTTTTTGTTAACAGCTAAAGAAGCTGTTAAGTGCAAACAGCAATCCTTTTGCTTCGATATTTTTTAGCGAAAATAGATAAAAAAATTAATAAATCGGCTCCGACATTGCACGGATAGGTCTTGATAATGAGAAAATATTGAAAAGTAGACTTGTTTTTTAAAAAATTTTAATTTTTTGCCGAAAATTTTTTTATTTTCAAAATCAGTTTTGAATATCTGAGGAGAGGCCATTCCACCATTTTCTCTTTTGCATTCGCCACTAGATAGGATACATTAGCATTGTTTTCTAAGCAAAGTTAAAAGAAAGACAAGGTACTTGAAAGAAACAATTAAAAACTATACAGGAACTTCAAGGCGATTTTTAAAATGGATAATATATCTACAAAACATATATCACAAAAACAAATATAAACATAAATAAAAGCAGTAGTAAAAATAGCAACAAGTCTTCTGATTGTATCACTATACCAATCATTTAATGATATTATATCCGATGCTTTGTAAATATTTGGAAAATCATACCAAACGAAAGTTGATCATACTTTTTAGAAGTTGATTAAGAGCAAGAAATTAATAGTTATAAATGTTGAGTGCACACAACACAATTGTGAAATTGCTCACGATAATAAATCAATATTCATAAGTCTCTGACTATAAAATATAATTGATTCGTTAAAACACCCTCTATCCAAAGGGGATTGTTGACTACTAGGGGCTGCAATTATCTTTATTAATTATTTCAACACTGGTCTGAAATCTGACCGTTTTTGATGCTTTGTTGGATTGAAAGACATTGATAGACTGTAACAAAACACAGATAATAGTCCAACATGAGTGAATTTATTTGCTGTTTTATACAGAACTTGTTACTGTTTGCTGTAACAGCTTGTAGCTGTTAACAGCAGTGCTGTTGGGAGTCTTCTTCCTTCCATATCCTTCCATACATTCACGATTGGGATCAGATTATGCATATGCAGTCAGTTGGTTTTAACCTCTTAAACAATTGCGTTATCGAGCTAAGAATGTCTTTAATTCATGCGCGATAGTTTGTTTATTTGAAATTTTCTTTGCTTGACAGCTCGCATTACCATCAGAAGATATCACAAAATTTATTTGCTTAAGTAAGAACAAATTGCGTTGCTGAGAAGGAAAAAATGTATTCAAGCATATTCAATTAGTGATTTTTTTAAAATATGCACATATAATACACAATTCGATCAGAAATTTTATCTAAATTCAAAAATATGTGGTATTTTGCTTGATTAGAATTTTTTCCAAATATATTATTACGGAATATTGTATATAGATTGTATATTTAGATTACATTAAGCATTTTAATTTTATATAATATAAGAAACCTAAATCCATATTTTAATAAGAACAAAACATTCAAAGATTGATCGAAGTAAATATTTCCTTAGTAAACATATTGAAAAAATGCAAAAGTCTGTGCTTAGGGAAGTGATCCAAATTCAATACGTTAACAACACCGTTAACAAATGGTGTTTTACGTTAACATGACCGTAAACCAAATCGTTAACTTACACTCAAAATAAATTCGCTAAAGATGAAGTTTAAGTTAAAGGCGTGTTTTTTCCGCAAATGTTATTACAAATAACTTTGACACATTTAGGTTCTGCACATTTCTTCAAATATATCTATGCAAATAAATTTATTAAACGGATGCACACATTTGAAGCTAGAATTGTTGTTTACGGTTGCATTTTCACTTGTTAACGTATTGAATTTGGATCACTTCCCTTATCAATAATGACATGATCACATGTAACCACCTGACTCCAGCTACTTGTAGAATGTCTCATACGAATCATTTTGGATCCAACTACATCAATGCCAAAAATATGTCAAAATTCAAAGTCCTTCACCTATTAAATGGATTTATGGGGAGCCCTTAATAAATAGGGTTCGCCTCAAGATCTCTTAACCCTATATGCAACAGGGTATGTTTGTCTGTTGCAATCACAGGAGGAGGTTGATTCAACGCCATAATTAATTTTTCTATTAAAGATTTTTGAACGAAACATAGTACGTTATTAAAACAAACCTTCCCCTACCAAATATGGTCATCGGATAAGTAATTCCATCTTTAAACTGATTACGTCGTCATTTTCATAGGTAGGTAACAAGTGGTGATTTGTTAAAGAGTTATGAAGGTTTGTGAGTTGAAAAAACTAGTTACTGTATTTATGGAAAATATATAAGATTTCGAATTGGAAACCTGGTAAATAATAACCATTTTCGTCATAACTTTCAGCAAATCGCGTTTGAAAATATGATGACAAATGTCCTATAGCAGAAAAATTGTATCAAATTTGCTTAGAATGCTTCCAATCTGTAAACAGGAAAGCATAGACATATTGGGATTTTTATAAAGTTACACTTAAACAGTTTGAAGGGTTGGTGAAATATACTACCCCCTTCCCCATGGTAAATTGGATTAAAGCATGAAATTGAAAATTAGCTAGACATAGTAGTTTAGTTGAAGGAAAACATTGCCTTTCTCTATTATAAAATTTCCTGTACTTAATGGACTTGCTTCCCTTTGCCAAGCAAGTTGTAATTTGCACTGATAAAATTGTCTCTAATCTATGTATTGAATCGATTGCAATAAGGCGGCTAATTGCATTGATGTACGCATTTATTGATTAAATTGATTGCAATTATACTAATGACTGTATATTTTCTTTTGAAAACAAGTTGTTATCAAGTGCAATTCCCAACTGCATACAATTTCTAAATGGCTGATAGCTTCTTTTTCAGTACATTACAATTTACTATCACTGAATGTTTTAAAACATGTCTGTTTAAGTTGATTAAAAAATTCATTGAGTTCTTAGTGTGAGATATTCTATTGAGTTGAAGTGTGATTATTGCCAAATGAATGCATCTTTTTCAATAATGTAAAATATTCTATTAAAATGTGTCTAATTTAAAAACGCATTGCAGTTTTTCTTTCAGAATTAATTATTCAACTAGACAGGTTTTCTAAAACAACTTCAAGAAAACAGAATTAGATTTATTAAGAAATGCCTTATTCTTTTTTATCGCAGGTCCATCAAAATTAGGAAGGTCTTGTCAGGTAGAAATAGAAAAAAATTAACATATTTTCTTCCATTTTGAATTGAGGAGAGGGTAAATGTGCTAATATCCCCAAGCCACTGTTAGCCTACAGATATGCAACGACTATTTTCCATAAGTTTACAGCTCATCAAAAATCCCTAGCATGTCAAGCAAAGAAAAGGGCTGTTAAGCTCGCTTGATGATTCCTGCTATTATCAATATATTAGCTCAACTAAAGGAGAAAAGTCTTGCTTCATCAATATGTACATTGTTCACAGGAATTAAAATGACAGTAGAGTATATCCAAAAATTTGAATGCAAACTAAAATCACTTCAAGTTTGAATAATGGGAAAAGATTTGATGTATGAAAATTCAAACTAATAAGTTAGTTAAGTTTCAATTCAAAGATCTTTGAGAAATTTATGGAATAGCAATATGGATTTTTCTAAAGATGCTCAACTACTATTCCGGGATTCCTTCAAAGATAATGTACTTGAATTATTCTAAGAAACTCGAAGAGATAAGGATACGCAGAATGCTACTATGCAGACACAGCTACAGTATAGTTCGCGAACCCGAGATAACGAAAACAAGGATTTTTGAAATATATTCGTGATTTATTCCTGGGATTTTTTGTTGTAAATCCCGACATTTTTCGGGATTGAAATGTTTGGAAATCACCCAAAATTCAGGACATGCTTTCATTTCATCAGCAATCGTGGAATTCTTAATGCAGTCACCTAACGTAAGCATTTTCCTATGATTCTAATGGCTTACAATGTTCTCATGCCACCACTGATGCTCCTAAATCTACTATATTGCTTGAAGATGTAACTGAACTAGAATCCTTGAATCAATTAAACTCCATAGAATGGGAGCCTTTAATCATCTCAGATCCCAATATGCTCTCACACGCAGATACTACCACTGATGCTTATTTACAAGCTTATGTCATTCTGTAAACTCGTAAATCACTCTTTGTCTAATGGGCTTTTCTTGCTGGAATTTCATGGTCGCGAACTATTCCTATTTAACAAGCCTTTCTGCCTTTTAGCATCCAGCAAACCCATTTCTCAGACAACAACATTCTCATGCAGGTCGATCTACGTAATGTCTGTTACCACTTACAAATCCTTAGTGCTATATTAGAAGATCTACCTTAATATCTTGAGTTTCCTGCAAAGATCTTCTCATGGACATAGACATCAAACAACTCTCCCATATCAATAGCTGGATTACTGACATAGATCACATCGGTATTCAATTTATCCAACTCAATGCTTCAGCAGCAGACTCTAATATCAAAATTTCCTTGGTTACCACTTATCCACCACTGATTCAGGTTATAGCCATTTTGGAAGAAAGAAAACATATATTTAAATGTTAATTGAAATTCCACTGAGTACCCTCAATTTAATACAAAGGTGGGAAATTCAAAGCCGCTTTGCTTTTTTCTGGCCGCTAATTGACACATTTAAAATGCTTCGCCCAATATGCAATCTGGACAACCTTTATTTTAATAATGCCCACTTCAACATCCCGTCTCTAATAAGCTAATCAGACTTTTGCATGCCTTGGTCGCAAAAATTCTCTATCCCAAAATATATATTAATAAATATATAAAACTAAAATGTTTAAGCATTTGTTTGGAATGTGGCTTTTGAATGAAGCTTGGCAGGAATGTTATGCGACAATGCTTTGACCTTTTTCACTAACATTAGATGGTATAAAGGCAACTATTAATAAAGCTTGATTATTGAAGGTTGTCTATTTTCTATAAATGATTCTTTGTTATGCTCCCAAGTTCATTTAATGAATGTGGGCTTCTGAGGCTTATGTGGTCTTTTAACGTATTTCATTGATTAACAATTATCGGTATATCAGGGCTCTGAGATCAATAGTTTCGGATCAGGGCTTGTGCTTAAGATTATCCAAAATGTGGATGTCCACTAGGCTTTGTAACATGTTGCCGCATCTTGTTAAAAAAGCAATGACGACTTGTATACAGTTTAGATAGTTCCTGGAAAGTATCCGCTGGAACCAGTAGAACTAACTATAATTTTATATTAGATCAACACGGAATGCTCACCAAACAACTGGACTGGTCGACTTAAGTGATCTTTGTGCAATGTAGAACTTTATCATATATTTTAGAAGTTTGCCACACATAAGTTGCACGTTGTTGACAAAGTGTAATCCTTAATTCATCCGAGAAAATCAACATTTTCCAATCTCAAGCAGACCACTCCAATTTAGTATGACAGAATGAAAGTCATTTTCGAGTATGAATTGGCCTTTATTTCGGAGTAGAAATTTTTTATTCAATCCATTGCTGGACAAACAACATTTGTTGATCTATTAGTTTAATTTGAGGTTATTGGAAAAACCTTTCTTATGGCTTTCTGAAAGATATTGGACTGTTAAATTTTGTTTTATCTTGGCCTTCTTTGTTTTTTTCGTAAAATATAGGTCAATGATCGCTTTGAAATATTGAGAATATCGCATAGATGCAATTCCAGGATTTTAATCAACACCTACAGGACCGATTCTTCTGGAATTGCAATAAAAGACAGGTACCTTAACTATATTTAGCTGATTAAAATATTAAACATATGTGTTATAGGGTTGTAAAGATAAATGTATATGTTAGAAGAAATTTGCGAAATCAACAATCATGCATAAATGTCAACAAATATTCATAATTGTTGATTTCACAACAATTTTACCTAATTGTTCACTGATTACGACTATTATGCATACTTGTCACTAAACAACTAACAATTATGCATAATTGTTGAAAATATTAGCAACAAATATGCATAATTGTTGACATAATATTTATTATCTATCAATAACATCAAACCTCCAACTCCTCTATACAGACAGTGTGTGATTGGATTACTATGTAAATTTATTCATCGTACTAAATTTGAACAAGTTAAAAGCAATATCAATACAACATATTTATTATCTATCAATAACATCAAACCTCCAACTCCTCTATACAGACAGTGTGTGATTGGATTACTATGTAAATTTATTCATCGTACTAAATTTGAACAAGTTAAAAGCAATATCAATACAACATATTTATTATCTATCAATAACATCAAACCTCCAACTCCTCTATACAGACAGTGTGTGATTGGATTACTATGTAAATTTATTCATCGTACTAAATTTGAACAAGTTAAAAGCAATATCAATACAACATATTTATTATCTATCAATAACATCAAACCTCCAACTCCTCTATACAGACAGTGTGTGATTGGATTATTCCCTAATAAACGTTGTTTTATAAATGTTTGTGCTCAACCTGCTTAATAAACATAACCTTAGCATAGTTTGATGTTTTCAATTTTAAATTCACTTGTATTTTACTGGGACCAACTCACAATGCTCATAGTTGCAAATGATTTTTTGATTTTTTGTAATGGAAAAATTTATCTATAATCATTGCCTTTTTCATATAGTTTGGATTTATTTCTTTAAAAAATGTAGTTAGGGGCTTGAACTAAAATTATTCTGGATATCTATATATAATCAAGTATTTTGTATATTAGCATAGATAATACACATTTTAAACAATTTTACCAAGCCTGTTAAGAAATATTGAAAGCCTTTTGTATGGACACTTCTTTTAGGTTACGCCCGGTCATGAAATGATCAAGATTTATGCTAAAACTAATTCTTGTGCCTGAAGTACTTGCAAATATGAATTTTTTCAATGAGAAATCCGATTTTTGTTAAAACATTCACATTCATTAAATACCTAGTGTTCAGATAATGAGAAGGTCTAATGAAGTTAGAACAACAGCTACTGTTACCCTGAAATAATTTTTTCTGAATAAAACTGTGTGAGTCTCATCCAGGTTCGAAAATGAAAGAGGAGGCAATTTTCTATCTAGTGGTTTTTTTCAGATTTTCGGTATCTACATTTTAGTTTTTGAGTTACAAGCGCTTAAAAATTATTTGGAAACCATAACAGATATTGAAAAAATTCCAGTAGACTTAGAGTAAATAACTGATTATGATCATTTGAACGTTGAATGCAGTTGATACCAAGAAGGAATAAATATCATTTATGTACACTTAATATAAATCCTAATATAGATCTTTGGTAAATTTATGGTTAGTCATCCATTTTCATATATAGTTGTCATCAAGCTACACAAGATTTTCGAAGCTTTGCTCCAAATTTTGTAATTTCATAGACATAATAAAATTTTTAAACTTATATATTCGGTTTATTGAAATAAATGTCTTAGATACATTTAACTTTATTTAATCCAAACATTTTTATTCTTTGATGGTTTTTTATAAATGTTTAACGTTAGGTAAAATCTAAAACATCGCAAAATATAGGATTGCCTCTTGTTATCATTACGAAGGAAAAAACATTATTTTGTACAACTTTACATTATCAATATTTGTGTTGACTTTTTTTTACAGATTGAGCTTTAAAATACTAGTTGTACAAGGCATACTATATAAACGGCCGGGAAAACTATAAATTTGCCTCTCTATGAGGACGTCAGTTCAGTATGTGTATGCAAAAAACGATAACAAACTCAGGGAGTTCTGTTGATTGCTCATAGAGTAGAGTAAAAATTTTCAAAATCGAATCAAACTTGAATTACCTATGGCCTCTCAAAATGGAATACTCACAGAAAAATGCCAATTTTTGAAGTTTATTGTAACTGGTACATTCAATTTTGATTTACAAAAGATGTCACATAAAAATATTTAGGAATTGGTAAAATTGAATAAACTTTACGATTTTTATTAAAAAAGGGATTTTGTATATATTAAGAAAATTAATGTTTTATCCAATTTCACTAAAATCTCTTGGGTTATCTACTTAAAAATGGGTTGTCACCTATAACATTTAATGCGTTTCAAGACTATATTCAAATCAAGTTGATTACTTCATAACATTTAGCATTAAATGGCTTCACTCTATTTCTATCTAAAGACTTTGAAAGACGTTTTTACTCTCACAGGAAGTTCTAAACAAGGTGAGAAACGGGTCTCCCCAGGTTGTGGGACACCCTTACACCAGTCGGGTCGGGTCAGGGCTCATTTATAATCGATAGGGTAGAAAGCAACTACGGAATAATTTTGGATATTAAATAGTTGAATCTTTAACATTCATAAAGTCTTAATGGATATTAATAATAATGTTCACTGCCTAAATTTGCTTCACTCATACGAGTCACGGGTTAAATAGGTCAGTAATTCTTGCAGGTCACTCGGGTCGCGGGTAAGTCTGTTTTTATATTCTGAAATAATCAGTTCAAAAATTAGGCTAAATTATACAAAGGTGAAACAAGCCAAATTTAGATATTTTTATTTACACAAAGCTCTAACAATCAATCATGTCTGCCAGGGGTGTCAGCGAGTCATGCAGGTCACGGATCAGAAATGAACGGGTCACGGGTCAAGTTGCCCCCAGGTCGTGGAGGGTCACGGGTAAGGAACAAATGACCCGCTGACACTCCTGGATCAATTATGTGTATTTGGTAACCTAATAATACTTATATAAGATCACTCGAAAATTTTTTAGAGAAGATGTACACGATGAATATGGAAGAGAGTGAAAGTTATAACGAAAGATTTAATAAAAGGCCGTTATTATCACTCTACTTACAATATATTTAACTCTCAGTTGCGATTACGATCCTCCACTTCTACAACATTTGAATTTTATGCGTGACTGGTACATTTGCGATTAGGATTTATACAGATAATTGGGCATAAGAAGAATAGAAATGCTTTTAAAACATCGGATGCATTATTGAAAAACGGTTGGGACAAATGTTCTCAATAGCACGGCAGTACATTTACTAATAGGTGTTTGAAGTGTTTATACCGAAGTGGTTTGAAAATATCGAAAAAACGAGTGTTTTCTAATGAATGCAATGGACAGTTTGGGTTTGAAGAGGCAATTAAGACTTTTCATTTTTATCTATTTTGATTCTCGCTACAAATGCATACAATAAGGGATTAATAATAGAATAATTATTTCGAAGTCCAAATTATAATGATCTCATTAGTTTGCATTAAATGTATAAATTAAATTGATTATATTATTCTTTCAAATATTTTACTAAATAGAGACAATACACGCTATAATTTTACACTTAATTAGTTATCAAAATAAGATACCGAAGTGGTTTGAAAATATCGAAAAAACGAGTGTTTTCTAATGAATGCAATGGACAGTTTGGGTTTGAAGAGGCAATTAAGACTTTTCATTTTTATCTATTTTGATTCTCGCTACAAATGCATACAATAAGGGATTAATTATAGAATAATTATTTCGAAGTCCAAATTATAATGATCTCATTAGTTTGCATTCAATGTATAAATTAAATTGATTATATATTATTCTTTCAAATATTTTACTAAATAGAGACAATACACGCTATAATTTTACACTTAATTAGTTCATCAAAATAAGTTTTTAAAAAATTGCTGTTGTTCGATTAGTTAAAGTCAATACAACCTTAACCGTAGGTACCGATTAATAGCACACACATAAAGGTAACTCAGTAATTTTATTATATTTCATGTTATTTCCGTTTAACACATAATCCTGAGTGTGACATATTTGGTAGAGCTTTATTTTTTCCAAGAAAATATAATTCTTATATTTGATATAGATAATTTAAAGTTTAATGAAACCAGGTTAAGACATTCCAAGGAAAAAATTTCTGAAAGTTGTTTAAGTTTTTTTGTCTACTCTTTTGATATTCCATTGTTTTTCATGGATTTTCACTATTTTGGAACCTGGCTTTATCTTTTTATCTTGAATTGCTTCATCATTTTCAGAACTATGCATTCAAGGTCCATTTCATAATTTATATGGAAAAATTTGGAATAATTTTGTTGTATGTTGATTTTCAAAAGCAGTTCTTAAAATCCTTACAAGGCAATGGGTTGCTTGATTTTCTATTTTTATATAATTTTAAATATTTTGACTATATTTTGACTATATGTAAGTAGAATACTTATTTGTTCCTTCGTAGTTTAAATTGATACCTGCGATCCCATCTTGGTAAAATATTGTTTCTTCGTTTCTTTGATATATTAATTAGACAATTTCTCCATTAAGATTGTGCAAATTTTAATTTAATAAAATTTACTTTATCAATTATAGAATTGTCTCAAATATATTTTTAGTAAGCGGTTTTAGACTTCCTCTGTATAATAATTTTCAGTTTACATATTTAATACAATGCTTTCCTATTTTTTGTATTTATTTTTTTTCAATTGCACAAGATAAAAAGATAAGATAAGATCAGATGAGATAAAATAAGATAGAATATTCTTTATTCAGATAAATACTCAGGCAATTAGAAAATGGTAATTTATCTGAATAGCTTCAAAAAATTTGCAAACATACATAAAAATTAGGGTTATGCGGAACCAGGACTTTCTAGGTTTCATTACATTTCCATGAAATTTTTTGATCTCAGTCCCATTGAGCTTCATGGTCCCAGGTCCTAATCCCAAAAACCTATAAAATAAATATACCAGGCTAGGGATAAATTACTAAGAAATTACAAGCACAGATTATAGAATAACCATTATTGTAGTTGAATTTTATACTAGTCACGATTGAACTGAGATATAATTTGCTAAAGTTAAATTTTCCGGTGCTTTTTAAAAGCTTAATTTTTCAATGTTCTTTATATCTTTAGGCAATGAATTCCAAGGTCAGAAAGCGGAGAATTAAAGAATTGTCGAAACTTATTTCTATACTTAATGCTACAAAAAAGTTCCGTTTATGAATACAATCAGGCATTGAAGTAGCATTATAAGGTGTTTTCCACCCCCTTTTGAAATGTGGAATTCTTTTTCGGAAAA
Organism: Hofstenia miamia; assembly: GCA_900660155.1. Taxonomy (NCBI): domain Eukaryota; kingdom Metazoa; phylum Xenacoelomorpha; order Acoela; family Hofsteniidae; genus Hofstenia; species Hofstenia miamia. The sequence continues at coordinate 526,963 of CABFPE010000079.1, forward strand.
AATATTTACTATTACAGAATTACTTTTTTAATAGTTTGACAAAATAAAACAGCAAGTTTGTGCTCATACTTAATAGCATTTTTTGGGAAAATAGTGGGGTGCAAAACACCCCATAACCACCTTCGTCGTTTTCTTTTTTATAGTGCTAAAAGGTTTTCATATTTTGTTCTTCATTATAACAATATGTGTGTGATATGCATTATGATCATTTTTATTAGTTTTAAATATTTAGATATTCATTCAATGGCACATTATGGACAACGTAAGAGAAATTAGCAACGTTAATTTGGATTCGATCAAAGTGACATCGAAGAAGAAGGATGCAGTTCGAATGATTCTAATTGTGAGTAGTAAAGATAGTTAAGATATTGGTAAATTCAATGTCGATGCAGATGACACGGCTAATGAAAATATTTCTATTTCAAGCAATGACGAGCATAGTAAGAATTGTTGTGGTGGCGATATTAGAAATGAGAATTTGAATAGAGAACTTCTACATTTTCAAGATAAGAATGGGAAAAGTAAAACAGAAATATGAAACGAACTCAGCAATCAAATCTTGTTCGTCAATCTAAATCATTTTCTCCAGAAGGTACAAGACACCTACAATCTTCAGATGCTAATAAAACAATTTTTCTTCTTTTTCTGCTATTACTAAGTAAAAATGGTTGAAACCATTGTAATCAAAACGAATAAGCATGCTTCAAGAGATTTAGGTGATAGATATGAGCCAAAAAATGTGATTGCAATTGAAGCATTTATAGGATTGATAACAGCTCGGGGTGTTTATAAAGCAGGGTGAAAGCATAGATGAACTTTGGTCAGCCAAACATGGAGTAGCAATGTTTTGTTCCACTTTGAGCTATAACTTTTTTCAAACGATTTGCCGATTTTTAAGATTTAATATCAAGGAAACTCGTAGAACACTTCAACTAACAGGCAAGCTGTTAGATTATTGTTAGAAGCTTTTACTATATACTCGCAATGTTGCTATATTCCCGATATCTCTGTCATAATTGACGAGCAATTATACGGATTTAGAGGCCTCTGTTCTTTCAGGCAATATAAGTCGAGTAAACCAGCTAAATATGGATAAAAAATTTGGTTCATGAGCGATTCTTCGAATTATTATCTCTACAATTTGGAAATGTACTCAGGTCCTGTAGGTGAAAGTGTATTTTTGAATTTTTCAATTTCTATCAATAGGTCTGAAAGAAATATTACAATCGATAATTTTTTTACTAGCCTATCATTAGCGCGAAAATTGAAAAGCATTATTTGACAATTGTTGGTACTTTATGAAATAATAAAGGTGAGGTTACTGCGGAATTGATTAATAATAGAAATCGAATTCGTTTTGCATCTGTTTTTGCGTTTAATGATTTAGATCAGACATGTATGGTTTCATATAAGGCAAACGAAATAAGGTCATGGTTCTGCTAAGCACTCAACACAAAGATGATAAAGTTGATGATAAAATAAAAAAGAAACCTGATATTGTTCATTATTATAATGCTACAAAAAGTGGCGTTGATGGGATTGATAAGTTTGTTGCTACTTTGTAAAATTTTAATTTCGTCCTGTGGCTGTCTTTCGTAACATAGTAGATCTTACAGCATATAATGCATTTGTTCTTCATTCTCTTTCATGGACAGACTGGAATAAAATCAAATTATACTGCTCCATACCGAAATGAGCGGATAACGTAGACGGTCTTCATCATCAACATTACATCCAGCTGTTAGGATTGCTGCACATAAGCTAGGAGTTTTGATTAACAACCAGATTCAAATTGAAAAGGCATATGGAAGAATCAAAACTTGTGTAAGAAATAATAATAGAAAAGTTAAAACCAAATGTATCAACTGCAATGCTTCTGTATGTAGTGATCATTCAATTTATCGTTTGCAAATCATGCTGTCAGGATAACTAAAAAAATAGAGAAAAACTTGGAATTTTGTAAGCTTAGTTGTGAAAAATATAACAAAATGTGTTGCATGATTACATATAACTACATGATTGCATTCGTTTATTTTCAGGCAAAAAATCTAACGGGGTTTAGTTTACCGCACTGACCTTGTGTGTACGGTACATTTTTTGTTCATAGGAAGGTTAATTGGATATCAAGTGCTTCTTAAAAAATTTTTTTATTGATGTGTTGGAATCATTGTATTCATAACATTAAAATATAATGTATATTCAATGAAATTTTGAATATCGCTGCATTGAACTTGATTTTAGTGGTTTAATCAAATTCTCATTGAAATCATTCATGTTGAGTATTGTAGTTACTTTAATTAGTTATTGAAATTGATCGCATCTAATTTCGTCATAGCCCAAGCCAATAATTGTAATCGTTTTTGTAAATATTTCCTTTTGGATGCATCTTTGTAGTTTTATTTGGACTGTTTTTGACGCTATCTAGAGCTGTAATAACTTTGAAAATCTATTTTTTCTTGATTTTAAGAACCTGGCGCTTGTCTCACAAAATGTTCTGTAAACCAAGAAAGAACTCTCCTCCAGTGATGGCCGTATTTAATCAGTTCAACAGATCCTTTAACAGTTTGGTTAAATAATTTTATAAGTTAATTTCAACACTAGAAGCTCAACTGGTATTGTTAGACCGGTTTTTGTTTATTAAGCAATGAAGATATCTTTGTTGTTGACAACAGTTTATCATTTTTAAATAAAATCATTCCTCGTTTTATACCAAAAGGATTTATATCAAAAAGGATTACGTACATAAACTTTTAGTGCCAATAATTAAGAGTTGGTAAAATAAAATATTGTTATAAAATCAAGTAAAGTTAGAGAGAATAATTTTGTAAGGAAGCTGACGATGGTTTTGTCAGTAGAAATATATTTTTGAATATTTTTATTAAAGTTATTAAAAACCTTAAGAATTCTCAAACAATGAGTAATTAATTGAAAGTTTTGTTTTGAATTAATTATATTATGTATATTCTTAAATCAAATATGTAGTTTGTTGAATCTCTCCTGGTAAGTCATTCCATAAACTTCTAGGAGCACTCATGAAATACTGAGTCGTTACCAAAATTAGGATCTTCAACAACAATGACATGCGCAAAATTGACGAACAATCTTATGAGGGCAACCCTAAGAATGCTATTTTCCACAGTTATATCCTTGGGTTTATTTTTGCTACTCCAAGCCTTCTCAGTAGATATTTTGATCTAAATCCTTGCTTTCAGCTTGCGGAGTTCAACAAGGTGGTCCCTTGGCTCCCTTTTTGTTTGCTTTAGCTATTCACCCGATCGTTTTAGCTATCAAAGATAAATTTCCTGAATTAGCATGCAACACTTGGTATTTAGATGATGGTTATATGGTTGGGGACGTTCCATCTTTGTGTAAAGTATTTGAGTTTGTGGTGTTAGCTAAGAAAAAAGTAGCCTTGGAAATTAGTTTACCTAAATGTGATGTATGGTCGCCTAATCCTAATTGCGATTTCAGTGCTTTGCCCAAAACAATCAACAAACGAAAAGATGGTCTTATCACTCTTGGAGCTCCTATCTCCAAGTCTCCAAGATTTATCTAAGAGTTCTTTTCGAAACGTGTTTCAAAGTCCACTGAGATTACGAACGATATAAAATTACTTGAAAACCTACTGTTAGAATTGCATCTGTTGAGGAGCTGTGCTTCAGTTCCTAAGATATCTTTTTGTTTAAGAACTTCTAATCCCGCAACTGTTACTGCAGAACTTGAAGAATTTGATTCAGCAGTTTACCTGCCTCTAGAGAGTTTAGCAGGTTCAGCTGTTTCTGTGTCACAAAGACTACAAGCATCTTTGCCAATTTCTAAAAGAGGTCTTGGATTACCACTAGCATCAACAATTGCTTCTGCTGCGTTCTTGAAGTCATATGTGGACAATAAAGAACTCTGTAAACAGATTGTTACAATTGATGATTATGTTTACACATCAGTGTTTGCGGCTAATTCCATCGTTGCAGATGGGACAAAAGATAAATAACGCTGGAGCAAGAATTCTGGAAACAGATAAGATAAGATAAGATAAGAGATTCTATATTCAGATAAATGTTTACAATTCAATAACTGATAATTTATCTGAATAGCGTCATAAATTACAAAAAAGTAACCAAACTACAAATCAACATACATTACAAAAAGTAACAATTCTTACAGGCTATGGATGAATTACTTTATATTGCTATTTTAATGACGAGTTATCGTATAGTCATTGTTGTAAAATTTAAATCCTAACCATGATGTACCTAAAATATATTTTTGCTTAAGGAAGATTTTTAAACGCTTTTTAAAAGGTTTCAATTTTTCAATGCTTTTAATTTCTTTAGGTAGCGAATTCCAGGTTCGAATTGCGACATTAATGAAAGATTTCTTCAAAACTTTTTTCTTATACTTAACACATGTAAAAATTTTAGATCTTGAATTCTGTTTATACGCAAATCCCGGGAATTTAATTGAATTATAAGGCGGTAGATTTTTTACTAGTTTGAAAAATGTTAGCAAGGTATTTAAAATGACGAGTTGTTTTGGAAAGAGAATTGACCTAGAAATGTAATGTTTAGTTTTCGATGAATTTTTTGCTGAGATATTCAGTGCCCATTTTAATTGAATGTCAAGTTTTCTATAAAGCACATCACTTAAATCAGTAAATAAGATGTTTGCATAATTAAGGTGGCTCATGATAAAAGCATGGAAGAATTGAATAATTGCACAAGGTGGTAACTGCTTAACTACTAGTGTCATACTTTTTATACCTATAGCTAGTTTTCTAACTGTTATGTTAATGTGAGTGTTGAACTTTAACTTTGAGTCAATGGTTACGCCTAAGTACTTGAAAGTGTCTACAATAGGTAGATTAACATTATTAATTTTCAAAGTCATTTTGGAAACATTGTAGTTATTTTTATTGGGCCGTAAAATACAAAATTCCTTCTTAGCTTCATTAATTATCAACTTATGCATTGAAAAATATTTTGACAATTTGTTGCAATTGAATTCTATTGATTCCACTGCTGAGTGCAATGATGTATTATCGCTGAAGATGCAGGTGTCATCGGCATATTGAATTAGATTGCAATTGGTTATTGACTGCATGTCATTTACATAAATACTAAAAAGAAGAGGACCTAGAATCGTTCCTTGAGGCACCCCATTGTAAACCGGTAACCAATCAGAAAAAATATCGTTTAATTTAACTCTCTGGAATCTTTGGTTAAGGTAACTAGTTATCAATTGCTTACTATTACAAGAAAATCCTAAGTAAGATAGTTTTTCAATAAGTATGTTGTGATTAATCGAATCAAAGGCTTTTGAGAGATCTAAACAAGCTATAGCTACAAATTTATTAGAATCGAGGGATGCTCTCCATTTTTCAGTAGCATGTAATAGTGCATCAGTTGTTGAAAAATTTTTGCGAAATCCAAATTGGGTGTTCGATAATAAATTATACTTATTAAAATGTTCAATTATTTGGTTATGTAATAATCTTTCGAATATTTTACTTATTGGAGAAGTAATTGAAATTGGTCGATAATTAGTTGCAATTGAAGGATCATTTTTCTTAAAAATAGGAGTAATGTGAGCAAGTTTTAGATAATCTGGGAAGTGATTGCATTTTATAGATTCATTAAAGATGAAATTTAAAGGATTTGCAGTGATATCTGCAGTCATTTTAAGAGCCCATGAGGGGATATTTGAGGGACCACTTGATTTGTTGGTCTTAAAGCTTAAGAATCGATTTAATAATTTCATAGGTAGTTGAGAATCGGAAATAAAATTCAGGTGTAAAGATTTTGTGTGAGAGGTTTTTGTATTTAATAAGGGGCCGTTGCATTTTCCTAAGTTGACAAAAGTCTTGTTTAATTCATTAAAAATTTCTAAATTGTCGGAAAGATTATTTCCATTTTGATCTTTAATCACATCAATTGAGTTTGATTTAGATCGCTTATAATTTGTGATTTCTTTTATTAGTTTCCATTTTGACTTTTCATTTGGAAGACGCGTATACTCATTTTTGATAAATTCATTGAATGCCCTACGAGATGCAATATTGGGGGGATTTCTGGCCTTTTTATAGACAACAAAGTTCTTGTTAGTTCGAGAATTTATAAAATGTTTATATGCTTTGTTCTTTTCGCGAATTAAAGCTTTACAAGTGTCAGATATCCAGGGTTTGTTAGAAAAAGTATTGTTTGCTTTGGATTTGGTTGTGGATTTAACCATTATTTTCCTTTCAGGGCAAAATCTGTTGAGGTAAAATTCAAAAATGTCTGAGAAATTTTTTAGCATTTCATTTATATTTGATGCAGAATATACAGGAAACCAATTTTCTGATGAGAGGGATGATTTAAAATTATTAATATTTTCAATACACTTTTCACGAGTTTTAATCCATTTCGTGGTAATTTTTGGGGTTGAGTGAGAAGACTTTTGAAATTTGATAGATGTAAAACAGTGATCCGAGAATGGGCATTCAGAAGAGATGTACTGGAAGTGTGTATTATTGTTTTCAGCTAATGCAATGTAGTCAATTAGAGTCCTACTCGATGATGTGATTCTAGTGGGCAATGTTTTATTGGTCAATTCAAGATTAAATGTGTTCAAGAACAAATCCATTTTACATTGATCATTAGCATTTAAATAATTGAGGTTCCAATCTCCGAAAAGTACTAAATCTTTATTTTCAGAACAGGCAAGTGATAATTCTTCTTCTAGTTGTTGAATAAAAAAATCGGCAAATTTCTTATGCGGACAGTATGATACATTTAATAATTGTTTTTGAAATCTAGAATTTTTAATTGGATTAGTAATTTCAACCCATAGACTGTCAAAATTTGATGTGTTAGGACTTTTAATATCGTTGCGTATTTTGGGATTGAATGACTTTGCAACTAAAAGTAATACATCTCCACCTTTTGATTTTCCTAATATATTGTTCAAAACTCTATCCTTTCTAAATAGTGCAAAATTTTCATTAACAGACCATGTGCTATCTAGATCGTCAATCTTTAGCCAAGTTTCAGAAATTGCGAGAATTAAATCATTTTTAGTATTTGAAACGAATTCCCTATATTCGAAATTTTTAATACTTAGATTCTGAAAATTTAAATGTACGTAATTCACAATATCTGAGCCGGTATTCAATTTTTTGATGTATGATTCAAAATTTAAAATCGGACCGGGATTAGTCTCAATACCATATACTGCTAATAATAGGAAAATTATGAGAGAAATAACAAATGAGTTTTTTAAATCGATTATGATAATACAAATGCGCCTGGTTAAGAAAGTTAAAGCTGTTTTTGAATAGCGAATAGTTGAGTTATATGTATTGAAGTAAAACTGTACTGGTAAGAGCGAGACATCCTCATTGGATTTGAATGTCGAAATAAGGAAAATATAAGTAAAGAGTAATAATTTTACTTTGAAAACAAATTTGAGTTTCAATTTGAATTTAGGGTTATAGTAATTTTTCCATAGCCTGGGCGTCTGTAAACAAAAATATAATAATTCACACGACATAGCTAATAAAAAAGTATCTTAGCTGTTGAAGTAGATCGCTTATGATGGTGGCAGTGACTTCAGAGTTAGAGCAATTTGCGGTGAATGAATTAGTAAGGCGGTGCATTGTTATAAAGTGCAGCAGCGTATGATTTATATACCCTGGACGGGCGAGCAAGCGGGTGGTGCGGCAGGTTGCTAGCGAAAGGCGGCAAAAATCGAGGTGCAAAGCTTTCAAAGACTCTGTTATTTGTCGGCATTGCTTTGAGGAATTGAATTGTGCGACAAGATGGAGGCTCGAAGAAGGATTTAATTATGGATACAAATTTTCCAATTCCATTCTGTGAGAAATGAATGCCGTCTTTTGAAAAGAGACGACTGTTAACGACTTTTGGACCTAAACAAAATTGTGAAAATAATTTAAATACTGAAAATTTTAATTTTTCTGATAAGTTAGAAATAATTTTATTGACTTTTACTACTTCATTGTTGCCTTGAAGCAGGCTGTTGCAAAAAGGTGGGATTTCACTAAGAAAAATCTTAGTAGGACTAAAAATATGGTTAATTATTTTAATAAGATCAGTAAACTTAGCTTCGTAGTTGGTTGGGTTCTTGAGAATATCATTTCTTCCAATTTGTACGAAAACTGTTTTAATTTTTGTTTGCGGGTAGAGTTCCAATGTCTGTTGAAGCTCAGATATGCATGCACCGGGATACGAGTGCACGGAGACCTCTTTGTTTCTGATTATGTTTTTGGATCGTAATTTCCTAAACATGGAGCTACCTAAAATTAAAAAATTAGTACCTGTTTTGATCTTGCGAGGTTTTCTTGGAGAGCGAGTAATAGGTTTATTTCTTGATGCTGTTGAATGGAAAAAAGCGTCAGTGACTTCTTGTTCGCGCGAGTTAGGTGTAAGGGACGTATGCGTGTGATCCTTAAGAAATGAATGCAATGAAAATAATTCATCTCGACTGAGGGCCAAAAATGGTGCTACAAGTTTGCAGTGTTCATCGTCTTTATTGATGTTTGAGTCAGTGACGTTTTTAAGTGCGGAGCGGAGAGCGCAATCGACTGTCTATAGAGAGGACATCGCGGCCAAGCAAATACCTGATTTTAAGAGTTAGTATATCAGTGATTATCAAATCTTTTATAGTTTACTTATGATTTTCAGGAAATAAATTTAACGTTATGCACTACCTACTCAAACATTTACTTTCTTTTTGGATGTTACAGATGGGACACTTAATTTACATTTCATTTGCGACTTTCAGAAATGCTGATGGTACTATTTTCGTGTTACATATAACTCCTTCATTAAAAAGCGATTGTCTAGCGGTAATTCCCTTGTATTAAATAGTAAGAACTGTTTAATGAAACTCTCTAGATTTTAGGAAATATCCTCTGTGTATAACGTTACAGACGTGACATTTAGATGTTACAGATGGGATATTATCAAAGTCCCATACACATATAACAAGGTAAGATGTATTTAATAAAACATAACTTGGTAAAGAAAAGCATAACGAGTAAAGATAAACAGCTAAAACTAATCTATTTGAGAAATTAAAGTTTACTTCGCAAGGCAGATTCAGGAAATATCAATGCTCCCCTACGACTGATATTAGGTTTTGGCAGAATACCGCTAATCTGTGATGGCGCCACCTCAACAATATCCTTTTTATATGGCTGAACGAAAGACAGTTGACCAAAGGAGGAGAGTTTCTTGCCGTAAAATTTTACTAAAAACTCGTTATTTGTTACCGATTCAATATAGCCAACACAGTAAAAGTGCTCTTTCTCTGCCAATCGAACAAGGATGTAGATGCCAGGCAGCAAATTTGATGGGAATGGAAACAATAGGCCTTCAACATCAACCTCGTCATATTCATCTACGCTGTGAACGTCTTCATTGTCATTGGAAAGAAATATAGACATCATAACCTTTAATTGATCAATTATGTCAGAGAAATATTTTTCAAATTTCCACCAACCGTTTTCCACTGGTAGAATTTGAGTTCCGATCCGCTGTCTCCTAATTCATATAGGCTGTTTAAAAAAGACCTTCTTTTACAGTCTCTGCATTTGCCGTTCATACAGTCCTCCTTTTCAGAAGAACATACTAGTTTTCTTATTAACTCACTTTCTGTTTTAGGTAAGAGTGGTGTTGATTTGAGTATCATGTGGACTTTAGCGTGGTATATACACAGACATGTGTTAGCAGGAACTTTATCTCTTAAAACAGGTTTTGTGGCCTTAAAGCACAGAATGTTGAAAAACCAATCTTTTCAGGATTTTCTTTTTTATATTCTTGGTATGCTTCACGCAAGGTAAGGTTCATGTAGCCTTTCTGAATTTTGGTTTTTTCACCCTCGTTACGAATAATAACATAATCACATTTACCAGGCGCTTCTTGAGAAATGCCACTCATGCAGTAAAAGTTCGGATCTTTTCTTTTAGATCGAAAGATATAGCGAAAATTGAAGTAGAAGTATTATCATTGCCAGACGATGACATTGTATTTGTCTGTCAATTTTTTGAGAACTTCTAATCGTTTTCCGGGACTCCGGGGTAAATTCCTCTCAGCACGTTTCGTTGATCTTGATAACGAACATGAAGACATTGAACTAGTAGCTGAAGTGGGTGTGTGTATGCTTGATGGTAGTTTCAACCCTTTTCAATATTCGCGTTTCCGCAATCGCTCTTTGTCCCTCTTTTTTTCTTTTCATCTTCTGACATTTTGCTTCTTTACTTTTCTGCTTTCCGACGAGATTCGTTTTCCTTTGTATGATGATCATCGTACATGCCACACTCTTTAAGTCGCTTCCGATAATTGGCGATTCGCTGAGCCCCTGATTGTGACATAACTATAATTTAAGAAATGTTACAAGTGAGATAAAAACTGAAAACTTTACAGGTGTGACATAATTAAAACAGTTGAAATGTATAAAGATTTAGAATTAAATGAAAGACGTAAGCGTCTACAACAAGCCAATATCGGCCTCTAGATAAAAAATGAAAAAGAAACCTATTTGAGAAGGAACTAAAGAAATACTACTACTTTATCTAGTTTTTTGTTACAGGTGGGATATTGCAAATTGCGTGAATGATGACGCCATTCTAGTTACAGAGGAGACTCAAGAACGAATTAAAGTATTGCATTTTTTTAGAAAAACATATCGCCTCTACAACAACAAATAACAGTTTGAAAATTACTAAACCATGAAGAAAAATATAGGGCTAACTTCTTTGCACTTTCCAACCATGTTTTTGATCTTCTAACAGGTCAACAAAAGCAAGGCAATCATATTAAAATAAAGATGTTTATGCTAAGCTAAATTCTGATGTTTATAATACCCTGGTCTCGCGGACAATCTCTCGTGTAGGACGTCACCGTTGTGGATTCACAGGCGCCTAGTCGCATTTGTCGGGACGTTAATCATATCAAAGAGGCCGAGGAACGCAAAGCTGCAAAGTATACCGAAATATCCAATAGCGGCTACTTGTTCCAACCCCTTGCTTTCGATACTCAAGGAAATTGCGGACCTTCGACGAAAAGTTTTTTGAAAGATCTAGGAGACAAACTTGTAAATATATCTGGCGATAAACGAGCAAAAGAATTTCTGTATCAATCAATAACATCGATAATTATTCAACATAATGCCGCTTGTGTACTAGGGACTTTAGATAAACAAGAACGCATGGACGAAATCTTTACTTTGTTGTAATTTCTAAACAGGTTTATGTCGAAGGTGTTCTCATTGCGACTTTTTCAGGTTGTGCTAATCGACATTTGATCGCGGATAACATTCAGTGGTTTTCTGATGAGAAAAGAAGTATAGAAGACATATTTGGCTAAAAAGGGGTTGCATATGTCGGTAGTTATTGTAGTAAATGATTGCCAATCACATTCGTTTCTAGCCTGAAGATGCTGTGATTTTAAATCAAGTTTAAGATCGTTTTAATGTTGGCACTGTGGAATTAACTGATGAATTGGAAGTTGCCTCATATATTCCTGTAGAAAACAAAGCTTCTTGATATTGGTTTTAACATGCGCTTTTTTTGAAACTCATTTGTTCATTATTTGATGTTTGTTATTAAACGTTGATTAATAAATTATAAAACTCGATAAGTTTGACATTATTTTTTGCAAGAAATATCAACAATTGCGTGGAATTAGCCTTGCAAGAACTTTCTAGCAAAGGACTAGCGTTGTCTGAAATGCCTTTTACACATGGCCCCAAAAGTCTATTTGTTCACTTTTAGAGCAAATTAGCCAGAATACTTCTTTATCCTCCAGTTTGTCTCTTCGCGATAAAGCAAAACTTCTCTCTTGTTCCATACCAGGGAGTGGGAATTAGTTGGCTGCGATTCCATTGAAAGCACTTGCTCTTTCTTCGCTCTTGCTGAATTTCGAATTTGCTTTGTTATCGGCGTGGCATACCTTTAATTGATGATGACAAAAAATGCTTTAAGCCTTTGGATTTACTTTTGCGACTGCTTCTAAATGAGCTTTGACTCTGGTGCTTGAAAAGTCTAACTTCAATGAGTCTCGTGCTCGTCCTGGGGACATCGTTTTGCCATGCTGGTCTTCTGGCTGACCAGCCGCACTAGACGTGACTGTAATTAATTCACTGCGCCTTCGATTGTTTCTCTTGCTGGTCATGCTCTGGAACTTTCAGACAACCGAAAGCTTACTAAATATGCAGAATCATGTTCAGCTGCTGGTATATCCTTCCTACCACTATCAGTGGAAACTCTAGGAGGATGTTCACCAATTGCTATCAAAGTATTCTCCAAGATGTCTCCTGCCAGAAGTGCCTCTTGTGATCTGAATACGATTTCTTCATATTTTTTCAGCAATTGTCAGTAATTTTACAGCGGATAAATGCTACACTTCTATTATCAAGATATGGTGGTTAGGATTGAAGCAATTCATGTCTAATCTGTGGTATTTGGAACACAAACTCATTAAATAGCGTTATCCTCATCATCTCAACCATTGTACAACTCTTCCAGTATCGATTCATCACCAGAGCTCCTAAGAATATGACTTTAAAGGATCAAAACATACGTTACAGTTAATGAAAATTGTGACCTAGAAGTTTCTAATGACTAAAAAATAAATAGCTAACCATATGAAAATTACAAAAATGTCACATATTAATATCTTAAATTGAAATAATCAATAAAATATTATTTTTCGACATCACAATGACTTACATTTTAGGAACTTGATTATGCAATAATTATGAAAATTACATTGTAACTACAACAATTTATTTAAATATATCATTTGATATGCCTTTTATCAAAATTACTTTGAATATTGTACGGTTCTTCAACAAAATTAAGGTTTTAACAGGGGCATAACTCGATTTTATTGTCAAACTATATAATTGTTATATAATCACTATTTTCAGTAAAATTAATGACTATGTATATTATTAACAATGATACATTGATGAGAAACATGTTTTGTAAGTATATTTACTGAATGTCTTTAGTAGCAATGGTTGCCTAAATACGTTGTGAAAAGACATCATATTTAGAGGCAAAAGGCAACATTTTGTGAAAATCTGTATGACAAAAATTGCTATTGGCACCGTAATTCAAAAGATGAGTGCAACGTCCTTAAAATACTTAAATAATACCCAAAATAACCATTAGAAGAATGTTTACAATAGATATTAATTGAAAATTTCATAAAATATTAAATACATTATGTCAATTCCCAACTAAACTCTGTCCCAGTTAATAAGTAAACCAGTTTATTAGAGAAATGAGGTAGTATGATATTAACACGAGTATAATTTCAAGTTCTGTACAACATCCTAAACTATCTAATTCGAGCCAAAACCATGGAATTTACGCTATAATAAAACCCCAATTATTGATATAAAACTACTTATTAACTGGGACAGAGTTTAGTTAATATATGTCATAAGTAAACAGTAAACTTCATAAACTTTCTATTAAATCTATACATAAATCAAAATAAAATAAACCTCACATAAACACACGCACAATTTATAAAATTTAAATTAAAATCAACACACATTAAGTCACCCGAATGAATATGTATACCAAAGACCCTTATGCATAAGAATGGATATTTATAATCAACAAGTTTTAAATGCCGCGTTAATTACAAAATTTAAAGTTAAGCTTTACTTGAAGCTTCTTATGGCTTTCTGGAGTCTCAAATTTGCAAATAGGTATATGGTAGTACATATTCATGAGAAATCTGTACCAAATATTTAGTAGAGATGATTTTGAAATATTCCTAAAATGCAAAATATTGCGTTCAGTACAGATTTGCAGAAATGACACGGAAGATTTGAATTTTTTAAAGGATAAACAGGAATCCAGGGAGAAAAATTTGATCAAATGCTTCATTAGCAATATTAAAAATGTCAGCGCACAAACAACCGCCTGGATGGATACACGTCACCATCTTCGGTAATTTCTCCTAAAATAGATAAGTTTGACAGTTTAACAACATATGTATATTTCAAGATTTTCTATATAGCAAATAGCATATCGTCCCTTTAGATAATAGTGTTTTTATTTACAAAGATTTGATCTAAAGATGACACTAAGATAGCAAATGATCTACAATTACCAACGAATGTAATATGGAAGATAATTTTACAATAAGTTGTTTATGTATTAAACTCATTTTTTGGTTCTAAAGGGGCAATATGAAACCCTGAAAAAACTTGCAATGAAAATAGTGGTCGATTTCAATTTTATTACAATATTTTCAATTTGTACATTTTATGTGACATTGTGTTGTATTAGCATCTAAATTCCCAAATTGCCTGCATTTTAAATATACAATACAAATATAAAATTTAAAAATTCATTGTGCTATATTTTTCTAAATAGTTTACCTCCAGCATTTTACTTGAAAACACTTTTCTATACGAAAATTTATAATATATTATTATGGGACAAACTTAAATCAATGTATGTAAAAATCAACGCAATGTCACTCATCCAGTCGATTCTTTATAATTACCACAATGAACTCGCACAAAACAACGTGTTTGCTTATAGACCAACACGAAAAATAAGCAATGATATTGGGATTCCTAGTTCAACTATCACAATTGGTACGTGACTTTTAATATGAAAAGCGCAAATTATTGTTGAAGACCTCTGAACAAAAACCAAATAATCAATAATATCGCATGTTTTGAGTGGCATGGTCAACTAGCAAACTTAAAAATACCACAGCCTACGCCTTCATTTTGAAAGGTGACTGGGTAATGCGTTTGACACTTGATTCAGAAAAATATCTGATGATTCAGTTAAAGGAGGTCAATATTTCTCAATTTTGAACAACTATGTCTGACCACAAATAGTAACTTTACATTTTAAAAATGGGTATAAATATTCATCCATTTGATTTCTTTTAGAGGGATTGGTATGAGATAATGTTTACTGTAATAATATTACAGCAACAGTTGATATCTTGAAGGATAGAATGTGAATATCTTGTCATCGATTAAGCATATCGAACATTTGTTATAATAAATGAATAATTTACCAATGTGTTAAAAACACAAAATTAAAAATTGAAAGAAGTTTATGGACACCTCGTATACAAAAAACAGTAAGATTAATGTACGTATGTGAATAGGAAGGAAACTTGCTAAAAGTCGATGATGAAAAAGGTATATAGTGAGGCAAGTCGGTAAACTGCATACCAGAGGTTAGATAATGTGAATGATTGGGCTGCCAAAGACTGGACATTTCGCGAGATCTGGCGTTTTTCAAACGTTGCTTTTTAAGCTGTGCTAATGTTTTGGTAGAACGTTCTTCACTGCCCACTTGACTCCTATGTAAAGGAGGTGGCGGTGATAGGACAGGCAATTGAGGCAAAATTTCCTCTTCAGGCACTGCAATATGCGGCGAAGCAATTTCAACTAAAATTTAATTCTTAAATCACATTTAATTAAAACGATTTATACTTTAGTTTGATTGGAATTGAAATATTTAAACTTAAAAACGATACAAAGAACAGACCTCAAATCAAATGTCTACCATTGTTAGAATTATTTATTTATGTGCAAGTGAGATAATAAATCATAAGAATTACCTATAATCAAGCATGCCTTTGATGTATTCGTCTCGTTGGGGATTAAATTTTGTAGTTACCACAGGTTTGATTTACATTGCTTCTCAAAGAGAAAAAATAATATAAAGCTATTCTCATGAACTTCACTGTAAAGCATATATCGAAAATGCTAAGCACATCTTACTAAAAATGTAATAGTTGAATAGCTCCTATTGATGGAATGCAGAACGCTCTATTTTATAATTGTACACTGAAAAAAAACAATGATTCATCAATCACACAAGAACGGTTCGTGAGGCAACCACTATTAGGGAAGTGATATAATATATGAAAAATCAAAGATATATAGTTAATACAGAAACAAATATAATGATTGTTTACAATATCATATTACAAACTATAGATAAAATACTATAAATTTTAGAAAATATAGTAAAGTTCATAGTAACCTGAAAACGCAAAAGGTAAATAATATTCAATTTTTTGGAATTCGAAGCTTCATTCTTTGAATTTAAATGAAATAATAATCTATTTAAATGCTACACATACTTTTAGGTGAATGAATATCTTCTACATCGTTCTCCGTTTTCATGATAGCCGATTCATCTTTAGGACTTTTCGCTGAACACGAAACCAAATGCGGAAACTGTTGGGCGGCAGAAGCTACAATTTGTTTAGCGACATCGCTCGGTTTCATCTCGCCTTCCACTGAAGACCGAATGGTAGACTTTGCGATGCGGATTTTAGTTGGTGATACTGGCAATACATTATAAAGTTTATTTTGAACTGTGGTTGGTGTTGATGACGTACTTGTATTGTCTAGTGAATCCTCTGAAGAAGAAATCGGTGATTCTTCTTTCACTTTCAGCTGATTCTTTCTTGATTTACTTTCCTAAGTAGGGAAAAAGAAAATTACACATTGCCCAATTCATAACAGTCAATAGTTAACTGTGCACATTGCTTTGTAGTATTTTTATCCTATATCAAAAAAGTTAAATCTTGTGAATATAAAGTTAGTGGGAAATTTCAAACTGGATGTTACAAAATTTGAAAAAATTCGTCTAAAAACACTGATTTGATAAAAGTATTTGGCAATTTGCAAGTCAGAAATGATGCACTGTAATGTGCTACTATCTAATATGTGATATTTAAATCAGTCAATGGGATTTCCCATCCAACTATAAAAATGTTTTATTTTCCCAAAACTTGAGTTTTTAGTTGTGAAAAAAATTATTTTTTGTTAAAATTTAATGAAATTTTTACTGGAAATTGCTGTGATAAGTAGATAGGACTGAAACTAAAGTATTCTCAGATATCGCAGTAAATTTTGATTTTATAACCATTACATTGGTGTAACACCACTCTTAGACGAAATTTCGAAAATCTAAAAAATGTTAGAAGTTCAGAAAATATTTGTAGTATAAGTTCTTGTCAAATGATATGATTGAATAACTAAAGTGTTAATCCTTAAAGCCCCAGTGGGTCTGTGGGACCCATAATTCAAATTCAAATTCAAATGTAATTTATTATATGAAAAAAACAAAGTAAGCTAACAAAACTCAATGACTTTTCTAATTTATTGGTAGTCTATAATATCTTATTACTGAATATTTTTTATATAGTTTAATTTGTCAAACAGACAATATATACAATATGTTACACTTAGCACTACTGGGTCTGATAGACCCAGTACCGCAGAGTTCAATATACAGTAGAGAGAGCACTTGTTTATTTCGCTGAAATTTCCTTTTCTTGTTAGCCTACCACAATTAATTCAATTATAATCTGGATATTTGATTTGATTGGCCAATTGGTCAATAATGCTGATTTCATTACCGCCGGATCTGCAGCATTGGGTGACTGCCTTATTGCTCTCTCTCCTGGAAATATTGAACTCTGTGCAACTCCTTCAGCATTATTAGGTGAATGCTAGTTAGTAACCAATCTAGTAGAATTTATTGAGTGGAGTGATTCATCGCAGGATTTTATCATATATACCTACATCTTATTCTATAGTGGAGTGATAATTAGTTTTATATTTTTTGGTTAAAGCTAAATATACGTTTCAAATTCAAAAAAAATAAAAAGACGATTATTCACAGCACAAGAGGAAGCCGCCAGAATTTTCGCCGCAAGTGACAGCGATATAGATGACGAAAGAAATAATTCTGGAGACGTTAGTACACAGGAACAAGAGGATGAGATTATTGTTATTGATATCCCAGTGAATGAAGACAGTGACGATTCAAATGATAATGACAGTTCAGAAAATGCTGATAATGCAGTGGGTGAGATAGGTCACAGATTGTCTAGAGACGGAAACATTAGATGGAGTATGGTGCCGCC
>CABFPE010000079.1:550109-576782 GCA_900660155.1 Hofstenia miamia
TATATATATATATATATATATATATATATAAGAAGGACATTAATATACATAGTTACATACTCACAAAACTAGAAACTGCATGAAATTGGTAGGCTGCTTGCATTTATTGCATATTTGTTAAAAAATGATAATTTTAAAAATCCCAAGCATTTATGTTCAATAGATATTGTTAATATGGTCCTTTAGTGTTGAGTGAAAATGGGAAAATAAATTGATTTTAGTGTGAATAGTTACAATCAACATGTTAGCATCGGTAGGGTATCTCAAAACAAGATGAAAGTGTTCGCTTTGTTTTTTTGTTCTTATTTACTTTTGCTTCCCCTTGTCTTTTATACAGTATTTTAGTTGTTTAATATTATTCAATTTTTTGTTTTTAATCACCGTTGATTAGTTTGAACTTGTATAAATTTTTCGATTGCTTAGTAATTATAGTTTGTTTTTTACGCTTGCTAGCAAATTCTTAGTGATAACGCTACAATATTTTACACAGTTTCTGGAATTGTATTTTACGTCCTTGCTAATATTAGTTTCAGAATGTAAAACACTTAAAAATGTGGAGAGGAGTAGATCGCATCTAGATAACTAGAAAGAATGCTGTTTTTAAATATAAAATATATTGAAGTGTGATTGAGTAAATATTGACGAACGATTACATTCCTATAAAACGATTTGAACTAATAAAAAAATTGATAGATAATCCACCTTCATACAATCTATATGGCCGTTGTATGCAGCACGGTGTAAAGGTGAATACAAATCGTCGTCTGTTGCATCAATTAGTCCAGGATGGAGAGCCAAAAGGTTTTTAAGGTGTTCACAATGCCCTTTTTCAGCATAACGTAAAGCTAACATTTCATTTTCCTTAGATTCATCTTCAATTATAGGTGGTAGGTCGTCTTCTTCCTCACTACTAGAATGATATTCTACAAGTTTACTACTAAATATTTCGGCTGACGTTTCTGACGGATGAACTGGAACATTTCGATGACGAATGTGTGAACAACTATCGTCATCTGAACTAGATGAATCTTCCATACACAAGAAACTAAATGAATGAAGAGTATTGGGACTATTAAAACATACACTTTGCCAACCTTAGAGTGAAATGAGAATTATAATTTTTCTACAATCCAAATACAGTAACATCTTGTAAACTGAGTATACAACAATAAATTGTGCAAAATATACAAGAATACCATAATAAGACTATTTGTAAAGAAAATAATACTTAACATATATGAATACATTTAAAAACACATTCATAAAATAAATATTTACAAAAACGTTACTTAATATAGGATGATGTGTCTTACTATGTACATTGTACAGGAAATGCTAGGGTGCATTTCCACAGAAAGCATTAAATCGGATTTTGAGCAATTCAAATAAATTCACATCATCAAATAATATAATTGAGAAATTTTAATGTAATGTATAGCAACTAGAGATTTAACTTTAGTTTTTAACGTCTTCCGGGGTGGAATTTTTAAAGAAGTACTTAAAAAACATAGTCAATGATAGGAAATGATCCAGTCAGTTGATTAAATAGTTAGCAAGTTGACTCGCTCAGTAAAACTGGGCAATGCGATATATTTATTGAATTTATATTATTTTATAGCATCAACAACTCGCGTGCTTAATCGCGCTTAAAGTGGGAACACAACTCTCTTAAACATCTTTCAAAAATATACCAGCGCACGATGTGTGCGACAACTATCTTAAAACATGTCTTTGTAATAGAAGCGATATATCGCACAGGCAAAGCTAAAGAAACATTCATAATTGTTTGATGGATATCCTATAAAATAGTGCATAGCAGTGCCACACGTAAAGTTTAATGATTATAAACAAAATAATGAAAAAAAATATTTTCCTTCTTCTAATTTCAATTTCCCTTCAGAATCATCAAAATTATAATAATATTCTAATCGGTATTCGGAAAGCCGTCGAAAAAATCCCACAGACATATAACAGTTACATCGGTGAAGATGCTAGAAAATATTACATAAAATGTTTGCACAATCATTGAAAACAGAGAGTCTGCTTATTCTTCTTATTGCTGGTGTTTTTCGGCTAAGTATGTATAGGTCTAACTTTATGTGTTTTGAAAAGCAAATAATTACAATTCGAAGTATAAAACAGGCGATATGTGTCAATCACAGTAGACTAGAAAACTCGCATAGTCAATTAATAAATAATATAAACTAAACTCGATTCGCTTATCTTGTTTTATATGTATAGAAATTAATCAAGACGGACCAAAGCCAACCCAAACAACAAGACAGATATCCTAGGCTTTGAATACAGTTACAAACCAAAATTAGTGAGGGTTCAAAAGAAAGGTTCTTGCATAGCTAAATGGCATCAATGTGATTACTGATACTCAACAAAAGCAAGACTTGTTAATAGTATAATACATAAATGGTTTAATCATGCTGGTATCTAATTGAACTTAGAGACTGCTTGCCTAATACTTAAACAAACAGAATACCAAAGACAAGAATATGCCATTATTAAGTGAATTATTATTGTAACAAAAACACAGTTTATATACGCACACAATAGACAATGAAGTGGCATAGCACATGGTAAAATTAAAAAACATTGTAATTACTATTAAAAATTAATGGCACGGTTGCATTGAAGATATGCAATGGCATAAATACATCAGATAAACATATTTGCATGACTTAAAGAAAACGTGCGCATGTAACTCCAATAACAGCACTTTGAGTCGTTCAAATCGAACGGTGATGTAAACGACTTTCCAAATGAATAACTTGTGCTTAATAGTAAGTTGTATCTAAAATATCCGCCAAGCTGTTGGTTAAAGCAATGAAAAATTGAAATCGCGAAGCAAGACAAATTCAAGATTGAATGCAATAAACTAAACAGCAGAAAGTAAAAAGTATTGAACACAAAATCGCATCAAAGTATATATAAACATTAACAAATGTTAAAACTACCAGATCGTAATTTCAATATACCTCTCATCTCAACTACAAGCCATCACATGACTAGACAGTAACTTATTCAGATGTTTTATAGGGCATAAAATAAAGAGTTATAATAATGGATGAGCAATTTTCAATAACCTAGAAATATTTTCAAACGAAATACCATTTCGATGAGTCAATGGAAAATTAAAATAAAATGGTATAAACTTGTTTAACTTAGAAAAGAAGTAGTAAATGAAAAAATATATAAAAAGCATTGATTAAAGACATGTGCTATTAGCGACCGGATGACGGCAGACAAAGTCGTAGGTTTTGCAATGCATATTTGACCTGAGAGAGTATGAATTAAGTGAAAATAGTTCATGGATAGATCGTCATAGCGCATCTGTTCAACTTTTCGCATCATTGTAGATAACGGCTAGTAAAAATTAATGATGCTAAATTTCACTGCCCGTCATTGAACACGACCCAACGAATTTATAGAGGTTTTTGTAAATCTCAGGCAAAATAAATTAATGGAATAAAAATAGTATTGTTTTGGGTCAAAATGAAACGTGCTAGCTTGCTAAGAATAAACCAATGGATAAGCTTTCCTTGTAGGGATTTAGCAAGAGCATCGGATTCTTGCATTAATTATTCCGACATCTATTTCATATACAGAAATGCCGATTGATTTCTACTACTAACTTGCTTATTTCAGCTACAACAACTTTTATATTAGCCTCTTTGGCAAGAACTATTTTGGGATTACTTTTAAGATTTCTTCAATAATTTTTATAATATACTGTACTCTCAAACTATACTGTCAAAATTAACTTCATTGTGCAATTTAAGACTCTTACTCCCCACTTTCTCATTTCAAAAGCTTTATTAGCTACTACAACCTACAAAAAGAAAACAAAATGTGTAATATATACTACGCTTCAAAAGATTTATTCAAATAAATCATGCTATCAACTACAAAAAAAAACACATAACAAAGGTAGTATACATTAATAGGAAAACGGCTATCCAAAACGAAAGTTATGTGAGTACTCTTACGGAGTATTTTCAAAAAATGATTAATTAGATCTTGGTTAGAGAATTGCAATTTCTGAAAGGTTATAAACAAACGGTTGATTATTAATGATGAAGAATTGCGAAATATTTTTGTAAAGTACTTAGGCAGAATCCGACATGAGAATTTTCGATGAAAAGAATCTGTCAAGAACATAACTTGAAATTAGATTATCTAACAAATCAACTAGTTGTATTTGTGCTATTCTGGAGCGCCTCTCACTTACTTGCTGAACCTTTGTCTAATATAATTAATACTTCTTTCTGCCTGAGTTGTGTTCCGAGAAAGTTCAAGATTGCTAATGTTTTTCCTTTGCCAAAAGTGAGCAAGCCTGACATCGTTGATCTTCGTCCGATATCTCTTTTATCAATTCCCTTGAAGTATCTCGAATTCATGGCTCTACGTAATGTTAAACCACATATCGTTCCGCTGATTGACAAAGCACAACAACCTTATTTGAAGTGAAGGTCTACATGTACAGCTATGATTCGGCTTGTTGACGAAATTACTCGAATTCTGGATGCAGGAGATGACGTACTGCAACAGGCTTTCGATCTAAACAAGGCTTTGACACTGTCCCTCACAGCCGAATTTTATTGAAGCTTTCTAATAGCGGCATTCCAATTTCCTTTGTGAACTGGCTACCTGACTACCTTACAAACCGGAGCTTCCGTGTATCACGTTCCGGTGTTTTTAGCGATTTCTTGCCTGTCGTGAGTGGAGTGCCGCAAGGATCCTTGATCGGGCTTCTGTTCTTTATTTTCTACATCTCTGATTTTTCAGGTATTCATGGTCTGCTGATCAAATTCGCGGGTGATATGACATCAATAATCAGGTTGACAAAAAACGCCTTCATCAATACCGATGCGATCCAACTTGATAAGTATTGCTCTATCAACTCTCTCTTGCTGAATAAGAAGTCTGTCCAAATGATCATCTCCACACGCAAGGCCAATAGAGTCTCAAACACACTCTCGATGTCGACATCTCCGTTGTTGATAATGCCAAAATACTGGGCATCATAATTGACTATAATCTTAACTGGCATTACCACTTTGATACAGTCATGAAAAGAGCAGCGCAAAGGTTTACGATCCTTAGGCAGTTGAAGCCTGTCTGTAATGAAGACGCCCTTCGTAACATTTTTAACTGCACTGTAGTTTCGCTCTTTGATTAATTTGCTCCGTTGTTCGTAGGTCTTGGCGACACGCTTAATGTCGAGGTTCAAAAAATTTTTTCACGTGGTCATAAGATTATTACTGGCAGTGAAACCAATGCTCTAAACTACGTGGCTAGGAGACAGGAATTGGCCGTCAGACTTTTCACTCATTCATCACTCAACTCACACTGTCTTAACGATTTGTACCCAGCCTAGATCTGGTCGTGGAATTCTATCGTCTGTCTGCGAAAGTCTCAATTTTTCACTTTTATGACTCTTTTAATCCCTAAAAAGTCTTAGTTTTATTACGTGTTTAAGTTTGATTTTTGGTTTTATGTGCGCATGGTTCGTACCATTCTTCTATGTATTTGCATTTTTTTATTGACTACAAGTGAAAATATAAGTGTTTCTTCTTCTTCATTTTATTAACTATTTTACTCCTATCTTGATTTATGCATGTGCGGCTTGGAAAATGGAGTTGCTAAAGGAATACTTAAAAATACTGCTGTTTGCTACATTGACAAATATTAAGATAATTATTATGCAGTGCTGTTCCAGGTTTGCCAAAACAGTCGTGCGAATATTGTGAAGATGAATCCTACATTTTGTACTAAAAATTTGGATAAGCAAAATCGCGACCAAATTTCCACAAGAGCAGAATTATGTGCAAGAATAGAATATCGTCCAATCTTTGTACAAATGGCAATCAAGATGAAACAATGTCAAACTCATTCTTTACTATACTTCTAAATTTTAAATTTTAAATAATCCTATTTCAAATTTCAAATTGAAAAATATAATTACATTGCTACTGTAAAGTACTTTCAAATGCTAATTCCATAAATTTCTTGGTTCTATTGTTATTGATATGTTTCTTTGCATGAAAAATACTTTACTTTTAATTCTTCTCCATAGCACCCTGTTTTCTCTATGTTGTTTTGTGTTTTCTCTAATTTCTGTGATTTTCAATGTAAAAGATTGAAACTTACTGTTTGTGGATATTAACATGATGTGCCTGACAATTTTTGAATTTTGAATATATTTCATTAGCAAGGTATAAATTAGGTTTTATTACCAAATTAGGTATGAAAAATTCTCCCATAGGCGACGTTCTGCTCATCATTTCAAACTACTTTGTGCAAGAATACAGGGTTATCTAATCTTTCAATAGACATTTTTATCATACAACAAATAATTCCTATTTATATGTCCGTATCTTAATTAATTTTTTGTATTTATAGTGGTTTGTGTACAATTAAATTTCTTTTTATATATTTCTAGAGCAAATCTTATTATTTTATTTCCTATTTTACCCGTGTATGTTATAATTTTAGTACACCACATATTTGAATATTTTGTCTAACAAACTAATTTCTACTGCAATCAAAATATTGGATAAGTGCTTAACCCATCTATATGCAGTCACATTCAACAAAATGAATGGAATGTGAACCAAAAATAGTCTCTTTAGTATAATTACCATCAACAACAACAACAACAAACATCAAAAGTCTTAAATTAGAAATCAAGAAATAACATCTAGATTTAAAAATCAATTTAACTTAATTTAAGCGCCCGATTTGGAAAGATAGAGAGATTTTGATAATGCTGCACTGTGATGGTTGGAGGAAGCCGGTTTCGGAGCCTTGATTCACTGTAGATACTTCGTGAGGGTATGAGATCTGCTAATGGGTGACAATCTGGATTCTTTAGAATTTTCATGATTAATTTCCTGTCTTTCTGAATAATAATTTCTGCGATAGGCTGGAATGAAGCTATTATGTTGAACTTGATGGCTTTTTTCTGCGCGCGATCAATTCTCTGTAACACAGAAGGATGAGAACATCCGTAAACTTCTACGCCATAATTAATGTTACCAAAAACCAGTGATTTGTACGCATACTCTAATTCATTTCTTGAGTAACCATGACGTTTCAATTTCAATAAGAGATAAATTGCTTGATTGATTTTGGTAATTAATTTCGAGATATGAGGTTTAAAACAGAAATTACTAGAAATAGAAAAACCAAGAATGCGCATTTCGGTAACTCTTTCAAAGTGAGCTGTGGATCTAGTAGGGGCAGACACCGAGTGTTTCAGAGAAACAACAATTTCCTTGCATTTCGACGTGTTAACAGTGAATTTGTTAATGTGATACCAATAAAACAAAAAGGCTGAAACTTCATCGGCATCATCTCGGCCATCCTTTCCGAAGCAGAGAGCATATTTATCATCAGCGAATTTAACTAAGAAGTTTGCATGCGACAAATGCACGGGAATTTTCAAATTATTGGTGGAGCAATTGAACAAGATGGGACCAATAACAGTTCCTTGGGGAACACCGAGATTAATAAATTGCCAGTCTGAAACATCATTTTGAACAACGACTCTCTGACGTATGTTGGTTAAAAAATCTTTGTACCATGAAACTATGTGAGAATCGAGATTATAGCGATCTAGTTCCTCGAAGATCATGGAATGCTCAACACTATCAAACGCTTTAGACAAGTCAAAGGAAAAAATGCGGACATAACCATATCCTCGATTTTTCATCTGATGGCAGAGATTTTGCATTCGAATAAGGGCATCACTCGTTGAACTCATTCGTCTGAATCCATATTGATTGGAATCAAGATGGAAGTAATACGAAGACTCCACGAAGCTCTTGAAAACCAAACGCTCCATCATCCTTGCGAGAACTGGAGTAACAGAAATTGGTCGAAAATCATTTAACGAAGGCGAAGAGCTCTTGAGAACTGGAATAACATTAGCATCTTTCCATGTCTGGGGGACTTTACCAGATCTGAGGCTGAGATTACATATGTGGTGAACAGGATCGGCAAGGATGTGAGCATTATCCTTTAAAACAGAGGCAGGGACGTCATCGCAGCCAGTGGCAGTTTTCTTCAGTGAACAAAGGCCATAATATACCTGATGAAGGGACAGCTCAGACCCATTGAAAACCGTGTTGACTTCGCGGCAGTACGGAGTATCAGTTCTTGATATAGAGGCAAACTTCTCGTTCAATTCATCCGGTGTATATGACATCACAGGATTGGCAGATTTGACCCGTCCACTAACATAATTGGCACGTTTCCACCATTCACGACTTCCTTTCTTAGCGGACATTTTATGAATATTCTCAACTATGATTTGCTGGATTTTCACATTGATCTGTTTCAAACGTTGCTCGTTATTTTTCCTTGACAAGCGAGACTTTTTATTCAGAAGGTTTTTCAGGAGGGGCGACATATACGGTGGGTCCCGGTCCGACAACTGAACTCTCCGTAGGGGACAAGTGTTGTTATATGGCGGTACAGCTTGCCATTGTGCTGAACAAATTCCGTCTGTTTTCGAGAAAATCGATAACTAATCTCTTTGGATAATAATTCAGAAACACTTTAGCAATCAAACGATATAGCATACAATATTGTAGTTTCATTCTACTCACAAAGTTTATACGAAACATAATTAACAAAAGTATATGTTATTCTTTTATTAGTATATTATACACAAAGCAATTAATTATTCTGGTTGCATTAGAATAAAATTTGCTACATTAGCAAAAGATTAAAAGAAATTTAAAACAATCTAGATCAGCGACTGACAGATAAAATATGTTAATTAAAAATGCTACTGCATATTGAACCGCATATTATAAGATTTAGGCTAAAGACTTTTTTATAATAGCCTAGCCAGACGAATAATCAACAAATATATCTACACAAAAGTAAAAATGGTCAATATACCATGCAAATAAGTTAAAATAATAAAAGATTTCTAAGAATATTAAGATTGAACAATATTATAAGTTTAGGTGTCCACATTGAAAGTATTAATCTTGCTAAATTAAATAAATATAATACACTTAAATTTATTTTAAAAAATGCCTTTAATTATTTTTTTATTTTAAAAATACATAGTGTAATTTAATCTTTTGCTATAATGTTTCTATAGAAACTATGTTATTGAATGGTGGTCATCTCTTATTGATTGATTAAAAAGTTATGGTGAGCAGCTCGTTCGCGTATTTTGATTAAATAATGTGTATTTAGCCTGGAAGTGCAGTAAGTTATGGTTCTTACTCCAGTGGTTCGCGGAGTAGATGTGCGTATAAGACAGTTAGCCGTGATTCTTACGTTGATGAAACTCTATTCACAAAACCTAAGGTAGTTTTATTTTTATTAGAATGGATTTCCCCTAATCTAATTAAATATAGTATCGTTAATGTTAAATTTTCTAACCATAGTCCCTTAAGTTTTGAGGTAACCTGCATTTATTTTGTCAACTAAACACTAAATATACTTTTTCAATCTTAAAAATAACAAAATCGATAAATTGCAATTCAACAACGATACGAATAAAAACTAAATAAATAACTAAATATAGATGTATGCATGTATGTGTATATATCGATCGGTACAATATTTCATAAAATAAATGCATCTTCTATCCATATTAGAAATTATTGTTCATGCAGGTTTAGTAATTGCTTATTAGAAGCGTGATGGAAAAAATTCAAGCAAATTTGACCGTGATTTTGCATGACAAATTGGCTCTCGTAACTCCCAATTCGGCTGGTTTTAGGTAATAACAATTTCCTTTGAAATTAAACCATTCACGTAGGTTATTTCAATAATCAGGTTTCAATAAGAAGATGCGAGAAGTGAATCTTTACAACATTGGTATAGTTTGCAAATCTTTCATCTTGAGCATCTACATAACAAAAACGTGTGGAATGCATGGAATTTGCTATCGCGTGCCTTGTCACGATTAGCATTGAGCAAGTTTCATCACCTTATATTTCGGTTCCCACGTCCTTGACTATGATTTTTTTTATCGCTGTGCTAATTAAAGAATTAAGGTTCATGCCCAAGTGATTACATAATTTTTCAAACAAAGGGAGACATATTTATTAAATTTTTATCTGTCAAGCAAACTTTCTGCATGGGAGAACAATTCATATCTTGGCGGATTTTTGTTTTCTTTTTCAATACTGAAAGGGTGCACCAAAAGCACCTCTTATGAAATCAATCCTATTCTTCACCATGCAACGAAACTTGGCACAAATATAGCTTAGTTGTGCTTGAATACTAAGAGAACACAATGTTCGATATTCTATGACGTCATAATGGGTGTTGACATAAGCGGATTTGCTGTAATCCCAAAAAGTTTAGATAATGTGTTCCAAGGCCACAGCAAACTGCGTCTTGAAGTGGGTCTACGGAAAATGAATTATTAGTCATCAACTGATATTTAAGCGAATTATCTATGCCATTTGCATGATATTGTAGAAGTTTTACCCTGAATTGGTTTAATTTACATGTGCGATTCACATAGATCATTCAAAACTGTCAATTTCTATCTAATTTGAGAGAATTTGCAGGGTCCTCTCACGCCCTCCAATGCACATTGTGTCAAAACGTAAAAAAGGCCAAAAGTTGGGAAAAAATTCAGTTTTAAATTGATCCAAAGGTTTGTCAATTTTTGCAAAATATTTGCAATTTTTCCTGAAATGGCCAAAACTTTCCAATTTTTCTTCAAATAATGTTACTCTTTTCTAAGCATGTGTCGAAAATAGTGGCTATCCAATATTGTGCAGTTCATCTAACATCCACTAAACGTTGGTATTAAATATATTATAAAGCTGTTAGCTGCTTTCAAAGTATACATAAATGTTAATTTAGACACATTGTTGTTCAAGGATGTGTCCACGGGGGACTGGAGATTGGGAGCTTGTCTCCTTACTTTTCTACAGGTCTCTACTTAAAGAATCCAGGTTATAGTTATCTTAGGAGAAATTTAAGGAAAACCTCACTTCTTTGTAAAAATAAACGAATATAACCTAAAATGCCAAAAAATATAGCTATAAGCTATTTTAGTCTCCCAGATATTTGTCGCTGTTTTTGCTTTCCATCAGCACTTCATGAAGTCAACACAATTTATACACTGGTCAATTTATAACGAATAATTGTACATTAATGACAGATTAATTCAGATGTTCTGTACAGCCAAGGAATTTGTTAGATGTCCTCTAAAGTCATCAAGATCCAATCATGCTACACCTTAACAGCAATCAACCGTCATCCAACCACCATGGCGTGGTTATCTTTTGCCACTAGTTTTGTGATTCATTGACAATTCTTGAGAAGTGTATTTAGATGAACACGGACAAGCATAGAAACTTTCTTAAATGAAAAGCTCAACATGTTTTAAAAAGACTTAAAAGTTTTCTATTTCAGATTATTAAAACTGGGGATCTAGGCAAATGGGGCTTCTGAATTCTCTCCCCACCTTCTAATTTTTTTTGCAACATTAATTAAATTAACTGTATCGCATATTTCAAATGATGTACAAAATGTATTCACAATATGATTGATTTTCATAAATGTTTAAATTTTAACGTTTTCTATCAGATTTCGGAAATTTTAAACAGTATTTTGCATTAATTGCTCAGTTTTTGTTGTACAAAACAAGTACCCAATTTAAATAAAATCTTAGTCGTATTAGAGGTTCACCATCCCCTTGTTTTAATTATTTTTTTATACAAGTTAGCAGCTTCGATCCTAATCCTACAATAATGCAACTTTATTTTTACTTTAATAATCAGCTAAGATCATTCAATTCTTAAATTACTGATTTTCTAGTAATAGTGAGGTTCAAAATTCAGCAAATTTGTTAGTGAATGTATTAATGTCTTTTTCTCTCCAGATTTCTCAAAATAATTAAGGTGACATAGTCAATAGAGTTCTGAGGAAATTGCCGCATTATTAATCCCGATACCGGATCCATGCGACTGATAGTGATCAAGGATACCTAACACAACATGAGACAGTATAAGTACGATACTGAGTCCAACCTTTTAATTTCAACTGAGACTGGGACCATTTTGATTTAATATTCGATATTATGTTTTACTTGCCAAACTTGAATATGTCTGTAATAACTCCATTCAATATTCTGTTTGATTAATAATGCATAATATTAGCACATTTAATTTTAGCACTGGGCTAGAAATGTGATACATTTGACTAATTGACGTATTTCTAAGGGAATTCGAAGAAACTCAAACTAGAGCTCTTGATGAGAACTTAAAGATTGAAAAGTGTATGACGAATCAAAATTGAATCATGTCTTGAGTGAAAAATATTCGGCAAAAATGGAGGTTAAGATCCTCAGTTCCCTGAACAGAAATTTCTAGATCCGCCCCTGGTCCTCATATAAATCCTTTTGAATTGAATTTTATATTAGTGGATTTTTATATTTCAGCATTAAATTTTTACAGGTATGTACAGCATTGCGAGATGAAAACTGTTTTATACATATTTTTAAGCGCAAAGTGTTTTGTTGCTTTAAACATTAAAGTTTTTGGACATTTTAGCAGGATAAATCTGGCAAAGAATGTGAAAAAATCGTTTCAAAATCAGCTTCAGATGCACGTCCCAATCGTCGAAAGAAACCCGAAACTGTACAAGTTATTACAAAAGACTTAATCCGCAAATTAATGTATAATGAATTTTGTACACAGTTTCTAATTCTATTTTAGCATACCAAGAGAGGATCCGTCTGGAAATAGCATTATACTACCTTATTCCAGATTTATGCAACTAAAAAATTCTAGTAGAGTTTTGTCAAAGGAAGAGAGGGATGCACTGATAGAAGAAATCAAACGTGATAAAGAACAACAGCAGGTTTGTTGAAATTCTGGTGATACATTTGCATGTAAATTTTAGAATGAAGCTCAAATCCGCAAAAAGTTATTAACCGACGAGGCATTGAAGAGGCAAAAGAATGAGAAACTTTCAGACCTTGAAGAAGAAGTCAAACAGCAACGTGAGCATCTTTTAGCTCGTGCCATGGAATTGCGTGAAGAAGAAAATGATGAAATCAAATATATAAACGAGGCGAGTTTTTAAACATATTTCAGTATTTTAAGATTTATAATATACACTTACATACATTGATTTAATACTGTTTGCACCAGTGCCTGATTCTATGATGACAAACACATAAATAGGATGATAAGACTGTTCTTAAAAAGTCAATAACATTAATTCGTGAATTGAATGCCAATTTTCTTGCAATGTTTCTACTATAAAGCATTCTATTGTATTAATAGTAAAGGTCGCTGTGACAATTCGGCCCGTGAAAATGGGACCTGGGGTCATATATTTCAGTGAAGCTGGGACTAAAATTAAAGTTGGATTATAAATGATAATGTGGAATTTTCTGAGTATTACTCATATTTCTGAAATGTGACCATTTTACCAAATCCAATGGGACTGGAACCATAAATTCTGGTCCCACAGAACCGTAATTGATAGGCCTATCTATCATTTTTATATGGTGAATATAATATTTGCTGCCTGTGCAAGTTTGTCTTGACAATCAAACTCAGGAAACTTTCATTTTGTTGTTCCATACAGTAAAACAAATAATATTTTCGATAATTAATGTTCGCTTGTTTTCGAGAAAAATATCACAGCATTCAAAACGTATCTTTGCAAAAACACTTCATAAAAAACATGTTTTACGCTTGAATAACTTAAATTGATTGAAATTTTTCAGTCACACAAATTCCTGTGAAACTACTTACTTTGTTACTGGGATCAAGCATAAGAATAAGATGTTTGATATTGCTCTACAATATATCGGCCGATGATTGTGAAACGTCTAAAATTTCATATTCTATTGCACTTTCTGCTCTAGTCTTTCCAGTATTATTTGTTAGATTTAACGCCTTCTCTGGAATATCATACAGAATTCCAATCATCTAAATTCTTAATAATATTTTTGACAAAAATGATTTTTTTAGAGTAAAACGCAAAGTGTTCTCTCTTGCTTCTTACTGTTGGAATATATATATCAAAGATATTTATTATTGCATGTATAGTGTCTTTTCTAATCAGTTGTAATTTAGTTAATTTTAAACAGTAAATGTCATGCAGTTCGGGATGCGCAAATTCTTGAAAAAGAAGTCATCAAAAATGAATTAAAAGCTGAAGAACGTCGGCTTGATGAAATGATGGAACGTGAACGACTGCGAAAAGTCGAGCTGCAAGAAGAATACGAGAAAATGAAGAAACTAAAAAAACTAGAGTAAATAAAATTTCTTGCACGTTTTTAACTAATAAATAAATTTATAGAGCTGCAGAAGTAATTAAACAACAAATTCAGAAATTGGAAGAGGCACGAATTCTTGCTGAAGAACAGCGAGAACAAGAAGCACGTTTAATTAGGGCAGAACAGGAGATAATTGAGGAGGAAGAATTCGAGGTAAATTTTTTTAATTTGCTAGAACATTTTTTACAGTTTGGAAAACTCAACTGTCCACTTGAACTAAAACTATATTTAATAACGCTGTGCAGGAATTTTATTTCGAACATGTTTAGAAACTAAGAGTAAAACGCCAAGAACAAAAAGCTATGGCTGTTTCCCTGCTAAATGCAAATGAACAACAGAAAGAAATTCGAATACGTAAGAAAAATCAAGAGAAAGCAATGGACTTGAAAGTTATGGAATACCTTAAAGAAAAAGCCGTACGTACTTATTAATATATTATCTCGATTTCAATCCCATTTGTCTAAAGAAAATTTATTTATTACACCTAATCTTGCTTTCATACCTTTTGTGTTCAGTTTTTAATGTGTGGTTTAATTTTGGGTTGTGACTTATCTAATTTTACCTAATGAAAATAAAAATCTGTGATAAATTCAACAATTATATATTTCTCATTGTAGGAGCGTGAAGAACAAAGAGAACAAGAGGTTATTAAAGCTAAGAAGGAAAAGGAACTGGAAATTGCAAAACTTCGTGCTCTTCAAGAAAGGGAACAAGACAGGCAAGCTGAAATGGTGAGTTTAGTCATTTTGGATTCATAGTTACTTCTAAGTTTAGGACGCCTTGAAAGCTAAACGTGCCCAGGAAGAACGTGAAAGGGAATGGAGACGACAAGAAATGGACAAAGCCGTCAAACAGAAAGAAACCGAGGACATGCTGAAGAAAGCGCGTGAAGAACAATTACGTTTCAAACAGGCAGCCCAGGCCATGGAAGTAGACAAAGAGCACAATGAATTCAAAAGAGTCCTCAGGTTTGTTATTTCAACTTCACAAATATTATGTTAAATAAGGTATTTGGAATTGGAAACAGTCAATGTTATCGGAATTTTATTTTTTAATATAATACCTGATCGTTTAGAGTGCAAAAGGAAGAGCTTGAGAAGGAGCGGCTCAAAGAAGAACTCAAATCCAAAAAGAAGCATGAGTTTTCATCCGAACTCAGACGACAGATCCGAGAAAAGGAACTGGAGAAAATTCAAGAAAGGAACAACTTTTTCGAAGAAGGTGTCAAAATAAAGGAAAAACAACAACAGAGACGCGAAAAAATAGAAGAAATCAAACAGAAGAAAATCGCAGAACTCAAGTCAGTTTCTCTTTTGTTTCATAGAATGGGCCATTGAAAAATAATAAGATAGTTTAGTAAATAGCGCTACCCTTGTAGATAAAAATTATATAACAACATGTAGTCGATTGCATAATTTGGGAGTTATTACAAAGTACAGAAGTTTAGAGGTACACGATGTTCACCATTTAAAGGTCACGGTGTCCTAGATTTTCTATGGCAATGGAAGATTCTTCGATTGTAGATGTCTTTGTCAGGTCACCAAATTTTCGAAAATTACATAAAATTGTCATAAGCTACTTAATCCTTTATATCTCCAGCATTTGTTTATACATTGACTTTGCTAAGACGTTTGACACAGTAATTCTTTTCAAATTTTTTAAAAGCTTGCCCCAATTTAATGAAGTTGTTATCATCTTATTTATCTGAACGTAAGCAAAGAGATATTGTTAATGGAGTGTAATCTAAATAACTAATTGTTTAAGGTGAGTACCACAAGGGTCTATGCTGGGCCCATTACGTACATACTATTCCTGACCTTTTGTAGATGATACAACAATGTTCTCTACGCCCTTTTTATGCTACTAAAAGAGAAGATTTCGCTGCCGTTCAAAATTGGTCCTATAACAATGAAATGAAGTTTACGTGAATAAATTTCAATTATTTTCATTACAGGCTCCAAATTCGATTCACATATTAGAAAATAATGTACATTCATCAGAATCATTAAACGATTTTGGCGTTTATGTCTCTAAAAATCTGTGATCTAGAAAAATTAAAGCAGCTAGTTATACATTCCTACATCTTAAGCGTAACATTGCTTGTAACACCAATCTTGAAGCAAAAACACTCATTTGTAACGTGATAAAATCTAAACTGACCCATGTTTCTGAAATATGGTACTATAATATAACGAATCTTAAATTACTTCAAAAGTTACAAAACCCATGTATAAGATAAACCAATATTCAACAACATATGTGTCAACATGCTAAAAACAGTTATTTTTTATTAATATACCTATTTGCGAATAGTAAATACCTTTCTATGGCAAATTGTTATGCAAAATTTGCAGAAATTCCTTTACATTCATAAAAATTATTTCAAAATCTAACGAAGTGGCAATTTGCAGCATAAAAAGTAATCTTACAGGGATAAGATTTGCGCAAAATTTTACTTAGGTATTCAATATTCGCCTCTGTAGGCTTACAATCATTGCATGCAATGCAAATACAAATTAAAGTATTTTGCTTGTAGTAAAATATAATATATTTTTAAATGTGCTGCAGCATAATTTAGGCGTTTAATTATAAATTTCCCCCAGTGCAACTTCAGTTTTTGTCCTTTTAATGTTTATAATGCTAAAATATAGACGCATTGCTGCTTATTTTAAATGGCCTCGTTTGATTTGAATTCAATTTGTAGAAATATCAACGAAAAAATGCTTCACTAACCACAGAAATGTTTAAATTCCATAAACCTGTAATTACTTCAACCAACCTTTTTCAATAAATGCAGTCCTGTGGGCGAGGTGTTATTGTAGTTTTGTTTCATTGGCTACATTTGTGAAAATATTAAATGTTTCAATATAATTTTTTTAATCTTGGCAAGATTTTTTTACATGTGGTATTCAGGTTTTTGTAATGATTGCTGCATATTTTTATTATGTATAATACATTTGGCTGACTTTTGCTTTATAAATATTTGTTATGCTGGCATATTCAGCAATGAATGATACTTTATGAGAATTGTATTTTCCAGTATTTCCCTTCCATATAATTTTTTCTTAAATTGCATATGTAAATTGATTATTCACTCTCTTCGCATGTAGTAATAAACATATTTTTAGGGAAATGGGCGTTCCACAGAAATACCTGAACGAAGTTTTAAGGAAAGCTGCCAACCCGGGTCCTATTGGTGTGCGATAGTATTTTTCAATTTTGGACAGCAATTGTTAATTTAATAGCTTGTAAATATTTAAAATCGTAATTTTGTATTGCGGAAATGTAGTTACAATTTATATGAATTTGTATTCATTTAACCACCTCAGTCGAGAAATGAAATTATTGTGAACAAATGTAAGTACCATTTTTGTGAATGTAAATATGCAAATTTTACTAAAGCAATAGGGATGTTCGATAATCAAATTACAAGAGTCAATCAATTATAAATCGGCTCAGTCAATTATCAGTTATCAACCAATTATCACAACGGGTATGGATAGCTAAAAACATTTTTTAAATTTTTTGTAGAATTATTAAAAACAAAAAGTTATTAAACTCTGGATTCAGTAACTTGTACACTTCAAAGATGAAATCGGGTTCCGGTTCAGAATTCGAAAACAAAACGGGTTGAGTTCGATCAGAGAAACTGATTTTTTTCATAAGTTAAATAAAATATAGTAATCCTGTTGTTTCCAGATTCCGGGTCCAACCGTGACCAAAAATCTTTAACTGAACGGGACCAAAGAAATTTAATAATAATATATTTATTTTAGCCCTTTATACATTACAAAAAAGTATAAAAATACTTATTATTTATGTTGTTTTACGATTTTTCTTATAGAAAACATAATTCTTACCCAGGCGAACTGCTTGTTATTACATAACGACATTGCTTGATCCGCGATTACGTCTATCAAATTGTCTTTACCCAGGTTTTCAAAATATGAATTTTGATTAAGATATTAATTTGTTGTCATTTTGTATTAACGGACCTCTGAGAGGTATGTTTGAACGACCATTTAGCGCGGCTGGAATGGCCATTGTGGATAGGTATCATCCCCAGTGGTTTGATTAATAATAATTACACTTACAAAGCTATACATCTTTTCTTCTGAGAGATATAGCGTTTTAGATATTCCCTTATGCCATTGAATAATTTTTCGTTTTTAAGGATTTTAATTAAACTTAATAAGAACATGCAGATATATTTCGACTGGCAAAGTCAGTTTCTTTACAAATTATTCCCTCCCTCCAAATTTACTAGATTTTACAATAATAGTTATAATTTTCTAAATTTTATATATTGATAATTTTAATTTATAAATACTGTTTTATTTGGTGTTTAAACTTGGTTGCAAGGATTTTATGAAAATACTCTCAATGATTTTTTTTCAAATACCTTGATCTTGATGTCCGTGGTATAATATTTTTGTTTAAAATTTTAGTCAGCATTTAATTAGATGATTAACTATTCTAGAACTGGTCTCATATTTTTTAATTCTTGATGGCTGTCTACTAGAAAAACCAATATAATTTTCACCACATGTGCATTTCATTTGGTGAATTATATTAGATTTATTGGTTTCTTTCGAATATAAAAACTTAAGATAGAACTAAAAAACAATGAATATCCAAATCATTTCATAAATCGATACATTAAGAAATCATTAGAAGACAAACAAACTAAAATTGACAATCTGGAGTATAACACAACAAAAGAACTATTACTTTAATGGAATTTAATATCACATTGTTTTTTGAACAATTAGAGACGTCATATTTTTAATATGAAAATCATATATGAGGTATAGATTGGATTGAAGTTCATTGATGTTTGTAGTAAAGATTAATGTATCATCTGCATATAACTTACATTTTTATATGATTTATGTAGTTACTGATTAACAGTGCTATCATTTTTAAATTGTACAAACTGAAATGTGTTATTTAAGTAATCAAAAATTAGTGAAGATGAACTAGAATCAAAATTTCTTAACCAATATTCCATTAACTATGGAATTGAATGCTTTTGCAAGATCTAAAGATTTAATGTAAGCACTTTCATTTCTATCTATGAGTTGTCTCCAATCGTCTATTGTATCAAATAGAGCATTTTGTTTGAATAAAATCTATTTTTTTAAATAACAATTAATCTGATCGTGTAATATCTTTTCGAAAATCTTATTAATTCCAGGTAATATTGACAGAGGTCTGTAATTTGAAGAAATGTTATTTGAACCTATGGCAACTTTTAGTTCATCAGGATATTTGTTGCTTTTAATGCATTCATTAAATAAGTCGCATAAAAATCTTGCTATAACACTTACTGACTTTTTAAAAACCAACTTGGATACTTACAAATTCCGTTGCTTTTCTAATATTTAGACAATTTGCAGTTTTTAGAAATTCATGTAAACAAATGAATTTTAAGAACTTTAGCTTTGCAGGTTTCTAAAATTTTGTCGCAAAATTATATTGCATTCCATCAAATTTACCCATTTTTATGAAATCTTTATATTTGATATTTCCCATTTATTGTACATGTGATTTTCTTTCATATTTAATAGGTATTCGTATGTAATATTCATATGTGGTTTCAAAAACTTGTTAACATATTTCCATTTTTAGAGGATATTTTGATTTCATTTAAACAAGATTTCAAAAATGAACTTAAATCGCGTTTACAACTATTAGCTGCATCATTCCTGTGCATTTTGTATTTCTTTAGATTTCTATGGGCTATATGCTTTTCATTAATGAGGTTCCAAGAATTTTCAGACATCCATACTTTCCAAGTAGGGATTCTATTTTAATTTGCATAAATGATCTTCTTTATAATTGGACAGTGTTCATCATATATAATTGATCCAAATTACTTACTATTGATAAAACTTAGTTTCAAATTAATGGACATTGTTTTATAATAGTTATGCCAATGAAGATTTAGTAAATCAAATACAAAATCTGGTTTTGCTAAATCTTTTAGAAATTTTGTAATATATTAATTTCTTCTCTTTGTTTACTTTCAATTTAAAATATATTGTACAGGTAAATAGATTATCAGAAATGAAGATATCTGTTACTATTGTAATGAGTTTTTATTGTTCGAAATATCAGTAATCAAATAGTCAATCAAACCATTAATATGAGTTGGCATTGTTATGTTGATCACTTCTATAACGAAAATATCTATAACATCATGAATTTTCGCGTTATCATGTTTATTTAGATAGTTATGATTATAATCACCCATAGGAATTACTGGCGTATTTTCAATCATTGCTCCTGATAATATAGAGGATAACATAGCAGAAAACTCTTTAAAGTTTCGTTTATTGCAATAACTTAAATTAATTAAATACCTTACATTCTATATTATAATTTCTCACCATAATTTTTAAATTGGGCATTTTGAACATTTAGATCTTGACGTATTTGTGGATGAAAATGCTTAGATACCATCAATAATATGCCCCACTTCTAATTTTGTAGTTGAATTTCTAAGATGTCTATCCTTGAGAAAATATTTTAAGCCAATTTCTTTTAAATATGCTGTCATTATCAATATCTTTTAACCAGGTTTCTGTTATTCCACCAATTGTGCTTCCATCAATATTGAGAATCAATTCTTCATACTTAGTTACTTTATTTGTTAAGCTTTGGAAAATAACATTTAGAAACTTGACTTGGTTTCTTCACATATTCATTAAATTCAATAAAATTTTAAAAAAATTTTAAGCGTATTAAATTTTTCTTATTGTAACTTTTAGTTGTTCTATGTATAGTGGGCATTTTTTACTACATGCACTATGACTGGTAGATTCGATTTTAAAATGAGATGAATTAACACAATTTATACACTTATGCTTATTCCTTTCATTTTTGATGGGTCATTCTTTATAACTATGATTTTCTGAACAGAGCATGCATAAATTTATCATTATTGCACAATATCGATGTAATTTATGTGAATTGTATATATGTGTTTTTGTGAGTTTCATGACGCTATTCAGATAAATTATCAGTTATTAAATTGTTTACATTTATTTGAATAAAGATTCTCTTATCTTATCTTATCTAGTGGCCAAAATTACCACATTTACAACACTTCTTGACATAATGATAACTAATAATCAAAATATTGAGTCCCAATTTCAATTTTGTATTGAGAAATAAAAAATTTATTTTGGGTGTAACCTTTATAACAAATTCGTAGCAATTGCTAAAATCATTGGTTTTAGAAAACAAAATGGAAATGTCATTTTTCATCAACCTCGTTTAAGAATTCTTTATTTTCAAGAAATAAATAATTTTTAAATGCATCAAGATCCGACAATTCTTCAAATATTGGAATCCTTGTAATACTAAGTTTTGGTAAAATTTAGTTGATGTTCTTAAGTTGATATTGTTAATCTTTCCTAATGCCGCTTCTGCCATCTTGGTTTCTTGAT
Organism: Hofstenia miamia; assembly: GCA_900660155.1. Taxonomy (NCBI): domain Eukaryota; kingdom Metazoa; phylum Xenacoelomorpha; order Acoela; family Hofsteniidae; genus Hofstenia; species Hofstenia miamia. The sequence goes on from CABFPE010000079.1 coordinate 571,860, forward strand.
TTGATTTACAAAACAAAACAATGTCATTACTTTTATGGTAAAAAAATTCAGTTACAAAATAATATATCCAATATTTGATTGCAAGCTGATGGATGTTAGTTAAGATAAGATAAGATAAGAGATTCTATAGATAAGAGATTCTATATTCAGATAAATGTTTACAATTCAATAACTGATAATTTATCTGAATAGCGTCATAAATTACAAAAAAGTAACCAATCTACAAATCAACATACATTACAAAAAGTAACAATTCTTACAGGCTATGGATGAATTACTTTATATTGCTATTTTAATGACGAGTTATCGTATAGTCATTGTTGTAAAATTTAAATCCTAACCATGATGTACCTAAAATATATTTTTGCTTAAGGAAGATTTTTAAACGCTTTTTAAAAGGTTTCAATTTTTCAATGCTTTTAATTTCTTTAGGTAGCGAATTCCAGGTTCGAATTGCGACATTAATGAAAGATTTCTTCAAAACTTTTTTCTTATACTTAACACATGTAAAAATTTTAGATCTTGAATTCTGTTTATACGCAAATCCCGGGAATTTAATTGAATTATAAGGCGGTAGATTTTTTACTAGTTTGAAAAATGTTAGCAAGGTATTTAAAATGACGAGTTGTTTTGGAAAGAGAATTGACCTAGAAATGTAATGTTTAGTTTTCGATGAATTTTTTGCTGAGATATTCAGTGCCCATTTTAATTGAATGTCAAGTTTTCTATAAAGCACATCACTTAAATCAGTAAATAAGATGTTTGCATAATTAAGGTGGCTCATGATAAAAGCATGGAAGAATTAAATAATTGCACAAGGTGGTAACTGCTTAACTACTAGTGTCATACTTTTTATACCTATAGCTAGTTTTCTAACTGTTATGTTAATGTGAGTGTTGAACTTTAACTTTGAGTCAATGGTTACGCCTAAGTACTTGAAAGTGTCTACAATAGGTACATTAACAGTATTAATTTTCAAAGTCATTTTGGAAACATCGTAGTTATTTTTATTGGGCTGCAAAATACAAAATTCCGTCTTAGCTTCATTAATTATCAACTTATGCATTGAAAAATATTTTGACAATTTGTTGCAATTGAATTCTATTGATTCCACTGCTGAGTGCAATGATGTATTATCGCTGAAGATGCAGGTGTCATCGGCATATTGAATTAGATTGCAATTGGTTATTGACTGCATGTCATTTACATAAATACTAAAAAGAAGAGGACCTAGAATCGTTCCTTGAGGCACCCCATTGTAAACCGGTAACCAATCAGAAAAAATATCGTTTAATTTAACTCTCTGGAATCTTTGGTTAAGGTAACTAGTTATCAATTGCTTACTATTACAAGAAAATCCTAAGTAAGATAGTTTTTCAATAAGTATTTTGTGATTAATCGAATCAAAGGCTTTTGAGAGATCTAAACAAGCTATAGCTACAAATTTATTAGAATCGAGGGATGCTCTCCATTTTTCAGTAGCATGTAATAGTGCATCAGTTGTTGAAAAATTTTTGCGAAATCCAAATTGGGTGTTCGATAATAAATTATACTTATTAAAATGTTCAATTATTTGGTTATGCAATAATCTTTCGAATATTTTACTTATTGGAGAAGTAATTGAAATTGGTCGATAATTAGTGGCAATTGAAGGATCGTTTTTCTTAAAAATAGGAGTAATGTGAGCAAGTTTTAGATAATCTGGGAAGTGATTGCATTTTATAGATTCATTAAAGATGAAATTTAAAGGACTTGCAATGATATCTGCAGTCATTTTAAGAGCCCAAGAGGGGATATTTGAGGGACCACTTGATTTGTTGGACTTAAGCTTAAGAATCGATTTAATAATTTCATAGGTAGTTGAGAATCGGAAATAAAATTCAGGTGTAAAGATTTTGTGTGAGAGGTTTTTGTATTTAATAAGGGGGGCCGTTGTAATTTCCTAAGTTGACAAAAGTCTTGTTTAATTCATTAGAAATTTCTAAATTGTCGGTTAGATTATTTCCATTTTGATCTTTAATCACATCAATTAAGTTTGATTTAGATTGCTTATAATTTGTGATTTCTTTTATTAGTTTCCATTTTGACTTTTCATTTGGAAGACGCGTATACTCATTTTTGATAAATTCATTGAATGCCCTACGAGATGCAATATTCGAGGCATTTCTGGCCTTTTTATAGGCAGCAAAGTTCTTGTTAGTTCGAGAATTTATAAAATGTTTATATGCTTTGTTCTTTTCGCGAATTAAAGCTTTACAAGTGTCAGATATCCAGGGTTTGTTAGAAAAAGTATTGTTTGCTTTGGATTTGGTTGTGGATTTAACCATTATTTTCCTTTCAGGGCAAAATCTGTTGAGGTAAAATTCAAAAATGTCTGAGAAATTTTTTAGCATTTCATTTATATTTGATGCAGAATATACAGGAAACCAATTTTCTGATGAGAGGGATGATTTAAAATTATTAATATTTTCAATACACTTTTCACGAGTTTTAATCCATTTCGTGGTAATTTTTGGGGTTGAGTGAGAAGACTTTTGAAATTTAATAGATGCAAAACAGTGATCCGAGAATGGGCATTCAGAAGAGGTGTACTGGAAGTGTGTATTATTGTTTTCAGCTAATGCAATGTAGTCAATTATGTTGAGAACTGGAATAACTTGCCATTTGGAAAACTAGATAATCTGGATAAGCTTTAGAAAAATAGGAATTAGATTAATTCTCATTTTCCCCAAAAGTAGCAATAAGGCTTGGTCAGGATATACATTCTATAATAGGCTTAACTAGCAACAATTTGAAAAAATTGTAAATATATTGCAAATATCACTTTCTGTAAATGAAAACTATTGTTTTGTGCAATTGTACTTTTTGACATTGTTATTGCAGTTCTTATTTTATTAGTTCTTGTGGTTTAGTTGATTTGCTTGCATGCAATGCTGGAACAATAATAGAATATTTCTATTTCTCCTTCCTCTTCTTCATTTTAGAAAGGCAATTCACTACAATTTTAAACCGGCGTTTATTAAAATTAAAAAACCGGTTTAATCCAATACCTGTCAAATGAATTCAAGTCAAATAGTAAGGCCGAAAAATGTATGAACATCTTGGTGTGTGTTGACAAGAGTAGAAGAAAATGGACAAAAATCTGTCTTCAGAAAGCGTCAAGAAAAGAAATATAATACAAAATAAAACATAAAAAAAGAATGAATATTTTCAAATATTAATAATAATTAACTTGGACTATTGTGATTTTAGTTCTTATTAATAGAATAATCTGGATTATAAGATTTAAAACCTCGCCATTTCAGTCTATTTGTATTATAGATATAAATTTTCCAATTACACCGATTACACTTGCATTTTCAGCGATAATTCATCAATTAATCCATAGAATTGAATTGTAACAAATTGTCAAAATATTTTTGCATGCACAAGTTAAATATTAATTAAGCCAAGAGAGAATTTTATATTTTTCAGCCCAATAAAAGCAATTACGATGTTTCTGCAGTGACTTAAATGTAAATAATATTAATGTTCCTATCGTAGACACTTTCAAGTATTTAGGAGTAACTATTGACTCAAAGTTAAAATTCAACTCTTCTATCAATTTAATAAATAGAAAACTAGCTATAGGTATTAAAAGTATGACACTAGTGGTTAGTGTGCAATAATTCAATACTTCCATGCATTAATTATGAGCCACCTTAATTAAGCAAACATTTTATTTACTGACCTAAGCGATGTTCTTTATTAAAAACTTGATATTCAATTAAAGTGGGCATTAAATATCTCGACGAAAAAATCATCGAATACTAAGCAATATATTTCTAGGTCAATTCTTTTTCCGATACAACTCATCATTTTGAATAATCTGCTGACATTCAGATAATCTACTACTTTAGTGTGATTACAATGAAGCTATTTACTCATAAACAGAATTCAGATCAAAACTTGTTAAATGTGTTACCTATAAGAAAATCATTTTAAAGAAATCCTTCAGTGATGTCGCCATTCGAACCTGGAATTCGTTACCCAAATAAATTAAAAACATTTAAAGAATGAAATCTTTTAAAAAGGATTTACAAATCTTTAAGCAGAAATATATATAAATCATGGCTAGAATATAAATTTTAAAGTAATGATTATACTACTATAACTCGTTATTAAAATAGTACTATAGTAATTTATCCATAGCCTGGAAGAGTTCTTTTGTAATTTATTTGATTTGTATTTAAGTTTAAGATTAATGGTTAACGCACATGTTCCTTATTGTTGCTAAACAAAATTAAACAAAATTAATTACAATCATTAATTGCACTTCTAATCAAACCGGTCCTAACGTAGACCAAACCAGGACGTAGTCCGAACCAGGACGTAGCTTTGTCATTTGGGTTTGTAGAAAGAATTACTCTTTGAAAAAATATTTGATATGGCTAAGAGTAATTCACAAACTAAAATTTCCAAAGTGAGTTTAATAAATTTGGTAGAATATAATAGTAGGAAAACGAACATCGCCAGATCGGCCCCTTGTCGTTTAGGAAACCAATGTCTCATAAAAACAAAAAGTTTGACGGAGCAGGCCAAAATTTGAAAACAATGTGTTTTATGGAGTAAACTCTATTGTTCAAGGCAGCTGTTTAGATTAGTTTCAATCGAAACTCGGTTTGAAAATGGCAAAGATTTCATCAAGACAAACAAAATGTTTTTGTTATATATGGGAAAATTAAATTCTTTACTATGCATTAGTTGTCATATGCGAAAAAAAACAGCTACATGTAGCACACCTTTCAATATATTCGTAGCTATTGTCTGCTTAGATCTTTCTAAAGCTTTCGATTCTATTGATTATAGCATATTAATAAAAATATTATTCTATATGGTATTTCCAGGAATAGCAGAAATTTTTATTAATTACCTTTTTGAAAC
>CABFPE010000079.1:577782-601661 GCA_900660155.1 Hofstenia miamia
TTTTAATTCATTATCTATTTCCACTCCTAAATAGCTGACTGAATCACTTTGCTTTATTGGCTTATTATTTATTTTTAGTTCTATATCACTTATTAGATTTCTTTGTGCCTTCGGTGAAAAAATTATAAATTGAGTTTTTTCAATATTTAGTATTAGTTGATTATTAGTAAAATAATTGTTTAATTTTTCTATATCTTTTTGGAGGTTTTTTGTAGCATCAAAAGCATTTTTTGCGGTACTTATTAGACATGTGTCGTCGCCATATTGGTAAATGTCGCTGTGTTTAACATGTTTTATTATATCATTTACAAAAATTGCAAATGAAATAGATCCACGTACAGTACCTTGGGGCTCCCCACGGTCAGTCATAACATAACTTGATTTTTTACTGTTTAATATTACACGTTGCTGTCTATTTTTTAAGAAGTTCATGATTAAATTAATTGAGTTAACACCAAAATTATAATTTATAAGCTTGTCTTGCAAGATATCGAAATTCATTGAATTGAATGCCTTACTTAAATCTAGTAATGCTACACAACTGCAGTTATTATGAGATATATTAGACTTAATTTGTTGCGTGATTGATAAAATTGGGTCCTGGGTGCTATGCCTAGCACGAAAACCAAATTGATTATTCGATAAGGATGTTTTCAGATTTTAGGAATTNAAGTTCATGATTAAATTAATTGAGTTAACACCAAAATTATAATTTATAAGCTTGTCTTGCAAGATATCGAAATTCATTGAATTGAATGCCTTACTTAAATCTAGTAATGCTACACAACTGCAGTTATTATGAGATATATTAGACTTAATTTGTTGCGTGATCGATAAAATTGCGTCCAGGATGCTATGCCCAGCACGAAAACCAAATTGCTTATTCGGTAGGATTTTTTCAGATTTTGGAATGCGTTTATTTGAATCATACAACAGTTTTTCAAAGAGTTTGCGTTTAGGTTGTCACGTTTTTTACATATAGGTGTTATATCTGATTTTTTGTAAGTAAGTCTGGAAATTCACCATCAATAATACATTGATTAAATGCGATTAATCATTGTCCTAAAAAAATAGGAAAAAAACGTTTAATAATAAAAAATGGGAGATTATAAGAAGCGGTTGATTTGTCGGTATCAAGACTTTTAACAATGTTTTCTATTTCATTGATTGTAGCAAGTCCAAAGGAAAATTGTTTTGAGTGTTTGAGATTATAATCATTTACAAAAATTGCAATTAAAATAGGGCCAAGTACAGTACCTTGGGGCACCCCACGGTCAGTCGTAACATAACTTGATTTTTTACCGTTTAATACTACACGCTGCTGTCTATTTTTTAAGAAGTTCATGATTAAATTAATTGAGTTAACACAAAATTATAATGTATAAGCTTGTGTTGCAAGATATCGAAATTCATTGAATTGAATGCCTTACTTAAATCTAGTAATGCTACACAACTGCAGTTATTATGAGATATATTAGACTTAATTTGTTGCGTGATCGATAAAATTGCGTCCAGGATGCTATGCCCAGCACGAAAACCAAATTGCTTATTCGGTAGGATTTTTTCAGATTTTGGAATGCGTTTATTTGAATCATACAACAGTTTTTCAAAGAGTTTGCGTTTAGGTTGTCACGTTTTTTACATATAGGTGTTATATCTGATTTTTTGTAAGTAAGTCTGGAAATTCACCATCAATAATACATTGATTAAATGCGATTAATCATTGTCCTAAAAAAATAGGAAAAAAACGTTTAATAATAAAAAATGGGAGATTATAAGAAGCGGTTGATTTGTCGGTATCAAGACTTTTAACAATGTTTTCTATTTCATTGATTGTAGCAAGTCCAAAGGAAAATTGTTTTGAGTGTTTGAGATTATAAGAATTTTGTTTTTTCTTATAAGATGAGTTTTGTCTGTAACGGTAGTATTATTGATGTTTAATTCATTTATTTTGGATGAAAGACCTTTAGATTTTCCGATAAATTTATGGATGTATCGCCATTTTTCTCGAGTAGAATTTAATTGGTTAAAGAATTTTTGCCGAGCTTTAGTTAAATTTTTTGTTTTTAATTGCTTAATTACTTTCTTTGATTTTTAGTAATTGGTCCAATTAGTCTTTATCGACTCGGATTTTGCAAGATCAAATAATTCTCATTTAATTGATACTAGTTCATGGACTTGATTATCGTCGGTGTTTGAAAAAGGAAATTTAATTGCTTTAACCTTAACCCGACGCTTCTTAATTGGGGCAATAGTGTTTAATGCTTTGTAGATTTCTTTTGCAATGTAATTAATCATTTTAGGTCCAGAATTTAATATGTAAGTATAGTTAAATGGGGTGTTTTTTAAGGCCTTTTCCATTTTTTCATCTGAGTAAGATAAATAGTCTCTTGCATTTATGATTTTAAATTGCTTGCTTTTAGTAGTTTTGTTACTAATATATGTACACAGTGCATGATCAATTTTAGCTCCAATACTATTTTTAGCTTTTATAAATGAACTACCAAATTGTTGTCAATCACTTTGCTACATTTTTGCTGATGATGTGAAGATTTCAAACAATAACTTTCAAGAATTAGTGGTTGATACTGAAAGAATTATAAAATGGGCTGCAACTAATAAAATGAAATTTAACTTCCACAAGTTTCATTTAATGAGTATCAATTCTTCATACATAGCGCATAAAATAGAAACTGAAAATCTTCAGATTGATACTTCCAAACATGTGAATGATTTAGGAGTTAATATATCGTATAATTTATCGTGGTCATATCATATTTTTCAGAGAATTAAAAAATCCAATATAACATTATTACAACTACGAAGAAATTTACCTTCAAGTCTACCATCGTCTACTAAATTTAAATTATTTAAATCGATTATCATGCCAAGTTTATTTTATGCCTCTCCTATTTGGTATGCAAACTCCACAGATATAGACAAACTTGAAAAATTTCAAAAAAAATGTTTAAGATGGATTAGTAATATGGCATACAAAAATGCTTTAATTTACTATAAACTCCTACCAGTTTCTTTATTTCTTCAATTAAAGGATGTCCATCAATTAATAGATATAATCCATGGAAGATATGATTTAATTAATATTTTAGACTATGTTTCATTTGAATTCAAAAACAATCGAAAAACTAAAAGTCTACTATTTGTTATAAAGAAAACGAAGAAAAATACTAGTGATCATTGGTACTTTAATAGAATTTGCTGCATTGGGAATTATTTAATTCGGGAATACAATTTTGATTTCTTTGGAAATCCAAAAATTAGCAAAAAGAAAATGTACGATATTCTTTATGAATTTTTAGAAAATTCATATGAAAGTAATGGATGTAAACGATTCTTTTTATGTTTATGCAGTAACTGCAAAAAATCATTTATTTTTTGTAAATATTAATAATGCTTTTTATATTTATGTTATTCTATATTATTGTATACTTATCTACAGTTTAATAAATAGTAGTAGTAGTAGTAGTAGTAGTAGTAGTAGTAGTAGTAGTAGTAGTAGATTCAAACATTAAGAAATTTCAGAATTAGTAAAAAAGTNAAGAAATAGTTTCTGTTTGCATTAAGACTTTTAGCGTTAATATATATATATATATTTGAAGTTATCAGAATAGTTTTTTAATTTGAGTTCAATTTTTGTTTCACTTATCATTGGACCTAGATTTGTTTCTATGTCACCAGAAAGGATTAATTTTATAAGAAAAAAATACATAATAAGTTGTTTATAAATCAATGTACTTAATTTGGTAGTAAACATGTAGTAATTGAGATAATAATAATAATAATAACATAATACTTGAAGAGATTTAAAGAAATCGAAAGCGCTCTTGCTATTTCATTCTATTTTTAAATGAATTCTTAGAATAGAGGCCAAAAACATTTGAATCATAATTTATGGTGTACCAAATAACTGAAAGGCATCATTATTTTGCTGCGGAAGTACATGTATACGCTTAAGTTTTTTCGGTATATCACATCAGAAGAATTCCCAAAGAAAAGTTGTTTCTGAAGCAAGAGAACCTTATATACAAAATACGATGGTTAAGAATGAAAGATTCATTTGCTTATTTCCTTTTTGAATAAATAGGACCTTAAGTAAAGCTGAGGCTGACTGCTGCATTCTTAGGTTCCGTGAATTGTACCAATTCTTCAAAATGATTCAAATTTATACCGCTTCCCAACACAATTATATACATATATATATATATATATATATATATATATATATATATCTAGTGCCAAACAAAATATTTGAGTAACCCTGAAAATTTGTTTGGAAAAGTACATTGTGAAAATTGTGAAATAATGCATGATATGATGTGATTAGGAATAATGATATTAGGGAGAGAAAACAAGAATGGGTGTCTACCAATGCTTATCTGTGAACAGTGCACACAGTGCTTTGAAGGAAGTACAGCACAATGGGTCATAACACGGATGGGATAAGGGCTTTCCAGTGAGTCATTATTGCACACAATGGTCAGAAACACTGATCGCTGGCAGTATTCTCGTAACAATTACAATCGCTCTTTAAACGCATCCACAATTTTACACTTAACTCTGAATTGCAATTTCTACTTCGTCCGTAAATACTAGAACAGTTTTTTAACTAACACTTTAATTTCCGTTATTCCATTTTCCTTCAGGACTGCCCAAATGTATTTGTGTTAGTAACCTAACCATCTGTAATAACCAAAATCCACAACATAGCCAACCCTTACGATAGTAGTTCTAACTGTAACATACTTACTAATCCATCCTAAGCAACAGTTAATCTTTAGCTATGTTTTAAGGAGTACTTCTTTTCTGACAGGCTAGTCAACCTGTACACTATTTCCATGTTAATGTAAGATGCATAGCCCCTTATTTCTAATGATTACTTTGTATGAAAAATTAATATGTGTGTTTACTTGATGGGTTCAAAGAATGACTTCATCTTCATTGTCATTCATGTTCAAAATCCTTAATCCTAATCTACTTCAAGCTGTCATATTTCATAAATTTATAATATTTCTTGGGGTGATATGAAAGCAACAGTCAAGAGCAGTAAATGAAACGATTTTTCATTGAATTGGATACAGTTCCTACAGAAACTTTGTATGAAAACCATATAAAACCATATAAAAGATACCATTTTATCAGTAGAACTGGCAGCAGTTTATTTCCGTAAGATTGCATTTTTTATAATTCACTTAACCTAACAGCAAATGTAATAAAATGATTAATCAATCATTATTTACTGACTATGATTTTATGAATGTGTATACAAATTGAGTAGATATGGCAGCAACTCATGTGCCAAAGGTTTTTCGCACAATAAAAATCATTATTTCGCAACGGTACAAAAAACACTAATAATTGTTTAAAAAATTTCATGCTTAGTGGTTTGCAGAAATCTAGCCTTTGTACAATTGTAATATGATATTCCGAAGCTTCTTGTGAAATTCAATCGAACAGTTTGCATAAGTCTGTGAACTATATGGCCTATTTGGCCAAGATTCACAAAGCTCCAATTTTATGTATAGGTGCTGTGTTAGATTATTCCCAAATACTTTCAAGATTTATTGATGAAGCTTGGTAATATTGAATTTGTTCTCATTTTCTTGCTCAATTGTAAATTTTATTTCTGTAAATCATAAACTGAAAAATGTTCGGAAAATTTCTGTTTGATTATGAAATACAGCAAGAATTTTAAAACATCTATGGTAGCATTGAAATTCATTAGCTTCAAATTCTTAACTATACCCGTCGCCATTTCATCAATAAGTTTATATGCATGTCCATTAATCAAAAACGATGAGTAAGAGCCGACATTTTAAAGAGGCTCTGAAATAAAAGATTTTATATATGATTAATGGCTTTCATAAATGGAATATTAGAGAAAGACGATGTAAAATCAAAACTACGATTGTTTTGAAATCTGATGTTTTATTGAACAAGTTTTTAAGACATCCGCAAAATGGAAAGACTCGAGTAATAGCCTATATATTTTGGCGGAATAAATTTTTAAATAATATCATTTAAACATGCATTCTTGTGAATTTTTGCTAAATCTATCTAATAAAATCTTTGTCACTAATTTTCTTAAGATTTGGAGCATCAAGATTAAATCTACTGAAATTTCTTTAACATAACCTCACGCTTTATCTTTATCAAGTAATATAATTCAACACATTTGAATTGCTATGGACTTTTTACATAGCATTTAGTGAATTATTTATCTTAAGTTCAAACTTATTTTCATCGCCTTGAATTGATTCACCATTAGATGATAGAAATACAGAAATTCAAAAAATTGAAGTACTTGGATATTTCAATAGCCTTTGTTTGCGTAAATGCTTCCCGATAATAGTTTTCGTATGTTCTTATGTTTGATATGTAAATGAAGAGAATTTTAAAAAAGCATTTAGTTGATATTTATTGACTTTGTGACGCCATTTTCTAACATTTAGACACTACAGAATATATATATTTAATTATATTTCTATAAGTAAATTGTAAGGAAACACTGTCACCAGATAACAAAGACAATGGCTTAAAATTAATAAGTTCAATAGACATTTTAATTCTGTTTCCATTAAATTGGACATAAATGAAGTTAATGGGGGCGCCAACTTTATAAATATGAACTAATGTACATTTATTAAAGAAATAAATTTCTCACAAATGTTATATTATATATATTTTAAGAACTCGAGGATAATAGCATAATTTTAGAGATATGCTTCAGTATCTACTACTTCTACTACTACTACTAGGCTTTATTAAACTGTAGATAAGTATACAATAATATAGAATAACATAAATATAAAAAGCATTATTAATATTTGCAAAAATTAAATGATTTTTTGCAGTTACTGCATAAACATAAAAAGAATCGTTTACATCCATTACTTTCATATGAATTTTCTAAAAATTCATAAAGAATATCGTACATTTTCTTTTTGCTAATTTTTGGATTTCCAAAGAAATCAAAATTGTATGCCCGAATTAAATAATTCCCAATGCAGCAAATTCTATTAAAGTACCAATGATCACTAGTATTTTTCTTCGTTTTCTTTATAACAAATAGTAGACTTTTAGTTTTTCGATTGTTTTTGAATTCAAATGAAACATAGTCTAAAATATTAATTAAATCATATCTTCCATGGATTATATCTATTAATTGATGGACATCCTTTAATTGAAGAAATAANCCCGAATTAAATAATTCCCAATGCAGCAAATTCTATTAAAGTACCAATGATCACTAGTATTTTTCTTCGTTTTCTTTATAACAAATAGTAGACTTTTAGTTTTTCGATTGTTTTTGAATTCAAATGAAACATAGTCTAAAATATTAATTAAATCATATCTTCCATGGATTATATCTATTAATTGATAGACATCCTTTAATTGAAGAAATAAAGAAACTGGTAGGAGTTTATAGTAAATTAAAGCATTTTTGTATGCCATATTACTAATCCATCTTAAACATTTTTTTTGAAATTTTTCAAGTTTGTCTATATCTGTGGAGTTTGCATACCAAATAGGAGAGGCATAAAATAAACTTGGCATGATAATCGATTTAAATAATTTAAATTTAGTAGATTCAATAATAAGACTTTACCCACACATCGATATTATGACCTCGAATGTGCCTGGTGCTAACAAAAGTTTTTTTCTTTAAATGGTTCATACAATAAGGTTGACAATTATTGATATGAAGATAAATTTTAACAATTAGAAACTGGTAATTTATTTGACTAGCGTCATAAAATATACAAAACATATATGCAAATACATGTAATAGAATAAAACACTATACACAATAAATTTACCAGGCTAGGTATAAAATACTACAAAGATTTCAAGAACGAGATGTTGTATAATCATTACTGTAGAATTTGTATCCTAGCCCGAGACATACTTTAGCTTAAGGAAAATTTGAATGTCCTTCTTAAAAGTTTGCAAATTTTCAATATTCTTTATTTCTTTAGGTAATGAGTTCCAAGTACGAATAGTGGTGTTAATGAATGGTTGCTTCATAACATTTTTCAATATTTAATGCAAGTAAACTTTTTTGATTAGGAATACTGCTTATTAATAAAACCAAGCGTTGACATAGTATTATAAGGTAGTAATTCCTGGATGCATTTAAGAAACGTTAACACCGTGTTCAAAATGATTTGCTGTCTTGGCAAAAGGATATTATAGAAACACAGTGCTTAGTCTGGAAGAATTTTTCTTTAAAACATTTAAGACTCATCTTAATTGGATATCAAGTTTTCTANAATAAACATCTTTTAGATCAGTAAGTAAAATATTTGTATAATTCAGATGAATGGAAAGATCTAAGAAAATAACAGCTACAAATATATTGAAACGGTGTGTTACATGTAGTTGTTTTTTTCGCATATGACAACTTGTACATTGCAAAGCATTAAATTTTCCCACTAATGGCTAACTAGTTATGTGTGAAAACACATATATTTTGGTTTGTCTTGATGACATGTTTACCATTTTCAAACAGAATTTTGATTGAAACTAATCTAAACAGCTGCCTTGAACAATACCTTGTACTCGATAAAACACATTTTTTCAGATTTTCTCCTGCTCCCTCAAAATTTTTGTTTTTGTGAGACATTGGGTTCCTAAATGAAGGGGTCGATCTGGCGATGTTCGCTTTCCTAGTATTATATTCTATACCAATTGATTAAACTCACTTTGGAAATTTTAGTTTGTGAATTGATCTTAGCCATATCAAATATTTTTTAAATGGGTAATTCTTTCTACAAACCCAATAGTCAAATTTAAGAAGCTACGTCCTGGTCTGGTCTACATGGTATTCAGGTCATATTAGGGCCGGTTTGATTAGAAGTGCAATTAATGATTGTAATTAGTTTTGTTTAGCAACAATAATAACATGTGTGTTAACCAGATGTTTGTCAATATTTGAATGTTGGTTCATTTCTGGTATATAAGTTTTACAATTATTGTGTTAATAATATTCCGTTTGTGACACTTAAAGCATTTGAGTCACTCAGTTGCTACTGTGTGTCTGTTGTTACTGTAGCAATGCATACAGAACAGCACGGAATCGACCGCCGCTTTCATCGAAAACTTAACAATGATAATCAACTCAAATAACGAATGTATGCCATTTTGAGGCTCTCTGGGCACAAAATGGCAATGGCATGGATGCCATGAAATGAATCATCTGAAGTGCGTTAACAAGTCTCACTCACTGCTGTAGGACAAGCGGTACTGCAATTTCTTCTAGAGCTATGGTTCTTCTACTGCAGTGAGAGGGACCCGAAATATTTGCAGTGTCTAGAAGCAATTGTTCTTCTAACATTCCAATAAATCGGGCAGATTTAGGTAGTTTTCAAATACGGTAAAATTTTAGTTTTATTTCTAAATGGAAATCTCAAGCCACGTAGACGATGTATCATTTCAAAAATAGAAATCTTAAATGCATGAGTTTTATAGATATCAATTTTTAATGACGTTTTTCTTGGGTTTTGGCCCTAGCATAGATTTTATTGATTTTTTGAAGGCTGCTAAATTTTAGTAGACATTGTTGGAAAAAATTGGCGCTGCTCTCCAACGTCAAACTTCTTTTATAACATTTAACTTTGCACCAAGCAAGATTTAGTAAATCAGTTTATTTTTATTCAAATGCTAATACCCGGGTACTAGTATAACCATTTAGTTTTAAAAGTATGTAACTAGTAAAATCAGCCGCACTCTATAGAAATTTTTGTTGATACAGACTTTTCAAAAAATTTTTTGTTATCTAATCGATCAATTAACTTCAGAATGTCAGGATAATATCAAATTATTACTTTTTATATGTTCAGTTTATCATTAGCCACTACCCTGCTAAATATTAGCCTTGTTGTGGAGGAAATTTTTCAAGCTTATGGCATTACAGTCAATTTGCTGACAGCAGCCCCACTATAAAAGTCAGAGCACCACAACTCACTTTCACAATAAAAATGATCTAAACTCCATTCAGCATGCCACAACTCTTCTCTAAGTGAGAAGGAAGAGTCTAACATTTAAACATTATGGAAATAAACTTTTGTTAAGCAACTTTTAAGGTCTCGTACCATTGTCAGAAATTACTTAAAAGATCCTGAATCGTATAATAAAAGTCCAGATTGGTCGCTACCTTAACGAATGCAGCCAAACTTCGACTTTTGGAGAGGAATCCAAGGGCAAGTCAAGCTTAAGACAGCCTCAACAAGTAGAGATCTAGTAACACCAACAAGAGTTCGATAAATTTTGCAAGCAACTTAGAATTTTGTTTATTGTAACAGGAAGACTTATCAATATAAGAATTAGCGTGATATTTGGGTGAAAGTGACGAACACTAATGAAAATTAGAAAAAGGTAATATTCTGGCGAGAAGTTGAATATTAATAGGCCTGACGAATCTCAGTACCACTGGCATGGTTTGAAGAAAGAGCAGAGCAGTTTTCAATGAGACCACTGGTAAGTGTGATAATGTAGAGAAAACAGACCTATGCTCGATGAGTTTTGTATTAGAAAACAGTTTAATACAATTTGTGAGAAATGTGTATAACAAGTTTTCAACAACATAATGAAGCTATAGTAACACGTATAGTTTAACACATAATTTTAAAGATTTGGACTGGCCTGCAAAGTTTCCTGATTTAAACTCTTGAGAATCTATGGGGAATTCTCTCAAGAAAAGCTTGCCCCAATGGACGCCAGTTTAAAGACAAAAAATCTTTGAAAGCGGGAGTTAAACTGTAAAGAACTGAAATTGCTAACGACTCTTAATATATCAATTTATTACATGCAAAATAGATGATTGAATAATGTATTATACTTCGTCTTTTTAACTAATTGTTTAGATTAATATTAATACACATAACATGTATTTATCATTTCAAAAACATGGACGAACATTATATTTTGAAGGGTTTCTAGGTTTCTTAAATTGTAATTACACATTATTTCCTGTTTTTGTCGATAAGTATATTTATTACCGTTTAAGTATTTCTCTAATCCAAAGTCTGCTTTTTATAGTGCTTAGTTAACAACATGAATACAAGAAATTATATAATTGATATAAGGACTATTACTCTAAATTCAATTGGCATAAACTTTACAATTGCACGAATTCACTTTGCACCATACACCATTTTGCTAATAGACGTATACATATTATTCATTGTTTGCAAGCAGGTTGCAACCTACTGTTAACAAACTGTTATTCTTAGTTTGTATTTTTCATAAACAGCAGAGTACCGAATAAATCTAGTACTGTTTTTATTGAACATTACATTGCGCAGTTAACAATTGTATAAAAAGAAATTTTGGGTGTTTATAAAGTTCAATTATACTGTTTTTTTCGAATGAAGATGATACA
This sequence comes from Hofstenia miamia, assembly GCA_900660155.1. Classification (NCBI taxonomy): domain Eukaryota; kingdom Metazoa; phylum Xenacoelomorpha; order Acoela; family Hofsteniidae; genus Hofstenia; species Hofstenia miamia. The sequence continues at coordinate 589,184 of CABFPE010000079.1, forward strand.
AAACAATCTTGCTGTTCGTCAACCAGAGCCGTTTTTGTGTAATTCAGGCGAACCACCAGTGCAATGGGAAAGATGGGAACAATCTTTAATCAGCAAAGTTGGGTAATGAAGACGGGAAAGTCAAGAAAACAGTTGATTATGTTGAATTCAAAATGAAGGAGAACGAATATTTTATGCTCTATCGTTTCCTGCATTATTAAGCAGATTGAAACAAGCTTTTGTACCAAATAGAAACATTGTGGCAGAGCGATACAGATTTCAAATGCGAAAACAACGAGCAGAGGAAATTCTCGATCAATGTTAGAAGCCTTCGTTAATTAGAATCTACTTGTTCTTTCGGTACCTTTGAAAACGATATGTTACGAGATCAATTGATAGAAAATACTTCGTGTGACAATACGACAGAGGTTATTGGTTGAAGTAAAACCACTGGCAGAGTGTATCATGATAGCACGTCGAATTGAAGCTGGACTCAAAAGCCCAATTGTTGCAGAGTTCTTATCAAAAACCAATATTCTTAAAAGGAATTCCTTTTCCAAACGTAACAAGCAATCAAATAGAATGCCTGAGACACATGTGTTTTCAGCACAAGAAACAATTTCAGCAGCAAATGTTTTAAAATGTTATTCTAGTGGGAAATTGACATATGGCAAAAGTCCCAGTTGTCCGGCTATAAACAAGGTAGCTATGAATGATCAATTATGGGGTCATTTTGCCAGAGCATGCAAAAAAAAATTAAATCAAGTTAGTGAAGAAACCACGGAGTTTCAATTCTGTTGACGTATTGCATGTTAATTATCATTGTGTTAAAGAAAAGTAGTTAAATCACACTAATTCTAATGTCAATTTCGAAAAAGGGAAACTTTGTGAAATAGTTGTAAAAATTGATGGCGTTGGTACTAAAATGATTGTTGACACTGGTTCTGAAGTGACTATTAGTAATTGTGCTAATTTTGATGGCTTGGATTGCAAAAACCTTTGTCACCATGTTCAAGGTTCCTCTCGAGATATGGTCAACTGCCTGTTTCGATTTTTGGGTGTTTTACTGGTACGCTACAACATGATACTAAAACATATCTAGAAATAATTGTTACAGAAAAAGGTAAAAATTTACTTGGCATGGATTGTTACCTGAATTGTGAATTTCCTTGTGAAAGAAAGACGAAACTGTACATCTATTAAAGTAGATACGCTGAAAATGCCCCCAGATGTGGCTAAATTAGTAAAACGTTTTTCTGACCTCTTTAATGAGGAGCTAGGCAATATTAAAGGTTATCAGCATCGCTCAGAGATGATTTCAGAAGCAAAACCAGTTGTACAAATGGCTAGACCAATTCCACTATCTCTACAAAAACAAGTATAACCCTCACTAGATAAAATGCTCTCACAAAGGATAATTGAGCCCGTGCTTTCACCAAGCGCTGCAGAGTGGGTAAGTCCAGTGGTGGTCACATATAAAACACATTGATCTTCGCTTTGCACATTCTCAAATAACATTGAATCCCAATGCTCAAAACCTAACTGCGTTTGCTGTGCCAGGTGGTTTTTACCGATACAAAAGAGATTTCTATGGGCTTGCTGATTTACCTAACACCTTTCAGCGGTTAACAGACATGGTTCTGACAGGATGTGAGAATAGTAAATGGATGTTAGATGACATTCTCATTGCCACAAATTCACGGAAAGATCATTTAACTGAACTAGAAAAAACGTCTTTCCCTATCAAAATGGGAGGCCTTGGTATCCGTCGTGCTTGTGACCAGCATCTTTGTGCTTATTTGGATTCTGTCTTTAAAGCTCAAGATTTGGTTGAGCAGCTCACCAATGCAGATATTACCAGTTCTGTGGATTTCACTAATTATCTCTCTTCTTTTCCTTAACTGGGTCAGAAGAATTACCCCAGGACTGCACCCACAAAGCTTTTCAATACAATATTGACAAAGTTCGTTATGAGAAAGTTTTTAGTCAAGCAATTAATGTTCGCGACCAAGCTAGATTGCGCTCTCTTACTGGCGAGGTTTCTGGGGCATGGTTAACTGCTATTCCTCTGAAAGTATTTGGCCTCAATCTTCTTCCCTCCGAATATCAGGCAGTAGCTCGTTACCGTTTAGGTCTCCCGCTCTATTCAGAATCTAGAAAATGCCCCTCTTGTCAGAATGGGATATTGGAAATTTATGGAGACCATGCTCTTACTTGCAGCAGCAAAGGTGACAGATTTTTACAATCTCTTTCAATTGCGAAATGCGAGGCAATGCTAATATGATGCTAGCAATATCTCTAGATCCTCATCACTAGATCGAAATAAAGAATGCTCTAATCGTGAATTTGTTGATAATTTTACTTAATCATTTTAAAATGTAAATATGAATCGAATATTTTTGTATCCATGATTAATTTAATAAATTTAGTGTTAGTAGTAACTAAATATTTGGAATTTGAATGATTGTAATTATAATTGATTTATGAAAAAAAAACTAGAAAAAGTGTTTATTCGTCTAAGAGAGGCCGGATTGAAGATGAAACTAGAAAAATACTCTTTTGTAATATTGAAGACAACATTTTTAGGCTTTGATATATCGAATAGGGGAATAGCTATTCCTCAAGAGAAAGTGAAAGACATACAAAAATGCCCGCTCCTTCTAACGTGTCACAGGTTCGTTCTGTTCTAAGAGTAATAAACTATTTGTGAGATTTTTACCGCATAATGTTGCAAAAGTTTTCCTCGTATCACTAAGTGTGGCAACGACAGACAATCGATATCTGAAGAGTTTAAATCGTTTGCGAAATCAAAAATATTTCAATGCAGCTTGGCCCTGTATATCCCTCAAGAGCGTCTGGTATCGTGGAAAGACTCAATCAAACTATACTACGTCTAATTAAGGCGAAATTAAAAACAAGTTTTTCTTGGCAACAAGGTTAAACGAAAGCTTTAGCTACTTATCGGTCTGTGATTCATCTATGGTCGAACGCCATTCTTTCTAATGACACCTAGAAGTTTTCCTGATCCTACTAAGAATGTTTTGGTGGTCTTGGTATTGGAGAATCCAGATGCTGTTGCTTCTCAAGGATTACGTAAGTCTGCTCAAAAAGTTTTTGATAATTCTAGAGTAAAAACCTACCACACTTTTACACCGGGTGATGTAGTGCGCACTCTTAATCCAGTAAGTATTCAAATCAAAAGACGGTCGTCGATACAACCAGAATTACAGTTACCACGGCGGATGGGCGCAGATGGCATGCTTCTAAAATATGAAATAATACCGTTTCAATCTGTACAATTGAATAATCCGATTTGGTTTAATACTGATGACAAAATATCATCTGTTGATGAAGGTTCTGATCTCGCGAATGGAAGTGTTTCTCACCACTTTAATACAATTCATAGACTACCATTATGGAGTTAGAGGCACTGACTTTTAAAAAAAGTGGGCGATGACATACATATTCGTTTGTAAACTATTATGTTCAGTGTTATTGTGCATAAGTCAGTTGAGTACCGAATAAAGATTTTCCCGTTTTTATTGAACATTACCCTAATATTATTCGTCGCCAAATTTCAATTTATTATCTATTCACACTCTCAAGTATTTCATTTTTCATAATTCTTAAATAAAAATCTAGCATATGGCATTACGTTCTAATGCTGATTCTTTCTATTCCTTATCATAAATAGTTATTTTAATATTAAGTTTTAACAAATTATTATTAATGAACGATTTTTTCGACAATTTCTTGATCCATATCATTTACATATAACTTAATTGCAGAATATAAAGGAAAATTGATCGATTTGAAACTCAAAATTTAGTTTTCAACATACCGCAAGCACAATTGTATTTGTTTTTGCAAATATTAATTTCCAATCTATTTTGTTTTATTTGGATAGTTTTTGCAGCTTTTTTTAGTTGTAAAACAATTTATATTCTACAAATAGACTCTAAAGGACATTTTCCTTTCTATTCTATTTAATAAAATCAAAAGTAAAGATATAACTAACTGCAACTCCAAAATCAGCAGTGTACTACCAATATAACTTCAATACGTTCAAAACAAAATTCAGAAAAAATGAATTATTTTGTAGAAGTCAATACATTATAAAAAATTTAATTCCATAAATAAAAATTCTACACATTTTTACAAAATTATGACAGTCACAGACACACAAAATTGCTAAACTACAAAAGTGCAAACATGCAAAAAGCAGCTCTTAAAAAAGAGGAAAGTTAAAAGTAGCACCAAATCAAACTACATCTACATAGAGATCGTTGCTGTTATGGTGGCGAAATGACGCAAGGCTTTCGGAAGGAAGAGAGCCAATGAGTGGAGTGCCACCGGTCATGTGATGATAATCGTCCAATCGCGTTTTACTGCTTCGTGATGAACTGTTGCTACTGCCTAAATAATACAAAAGTTAAATCGCATCGTATAATAATTTAAAAAATTGCATATCATTAAATAAAACAAGCCGGAATGATAATTCGACATCTTAAGGCCACTAAAAAATTGTAAATTGATAGATCAAGAGTCAGTAAATGTTTGAAGAAGAAAAAATCTTTATTCAGAGGGTACGTTAGCAATATATTCTATACTAATAGCAACTCTGAAAGTGTCGAATTTATGGTTAATTTAATATGGATTATTCACAAGTTAGAAATGGACCTGAAAATTTGTTTACGACAATGAGGAAAACAGCGTAAAAATACATAGAGATATTAAAAGTAACTAAACATTAGTGGTAGCATCGAAATACAACAGTAAATAAATCGTGGAAACTAAGTAAAATAATTCCAAAAGATTTTGAAAAGCTAGGCTATGTGGCCAATAGAAGCTGCCATTGACCAACTCCAAATTCTGAAAAATGATAGCAAATATAAAAAATTACTATTATTTTCTAGTAACACGATTTTATGAACTAGTTTCATTTACCGTGGGAAAAAATTGCGTTCTATTTAATTGTATTTGTTTTTTGAAGCATTTGTTTAGTTCGTTGTTGTAATTCAGTTACGGAGTTTGAAAAAAAAATTTTGAAAAAACCGTTTTCACCATTCAGTTGATTTCAAAAATGCATGTTCAAATTTCGAATTTATGAATCTGTGTCTAAATCCAGATTATGATTTTTCAAACCAGAGAAATGTACTGCAAAATATACTAAAATACAACTTTTCTGATAGTTTTGTCAGAAACAAGGAAAAATCAAATCTTTTAGACATGTTTTTTTTCAAAAGACTTTTTTCAGGCGATCGCTTATAATAATACGATTTATAAGCTCGTTACTTTTTATCTATGCATATCTTGATTACTATATTTTCGTTGATTAGATAAAAACTGAATTAAATTTAGGATAATGAAAAAAATGAATCTTACTTTTAAATGTATGGGTTATTTTGAAAAATGTTGGAAAAGTAAAACCCAAAGTTCTTCCAAATATGTTAAACTAGGCCAACGAATCGTTAAAAAGTAGATTAAGTTTAAAAAATTGAAGTTCAACATTCGAGTCATCGTAAAATCCAATCATTTCTCAAACATTGTATAGGCCAATTAATGGGACACTACAAAACTAGGAATATGGTTACAATGGTATTCTTCAGGAGGAAAACGTTTGGGCCATAGTATAAAGTTGAGTAATATGTATTTTTCTATCATAACTCTAATTCTATAGATTATTTTGAGATTCGTTTTTTGCAACCGAAAGCCCAGTTAACCTTACAAATCATTTAAGTGATTTTTGACGTTATCCAACATTTATCACGAAACTTAAGATCGTTAACTAAGTTGTGACGAATCTAGATAAAAGTCAAATTCGTACTATACGTGGTTAAGTCAATAAGTAAGTTTCGGTGTACGTGTGTGCCTGCATGCTTAAATGCATGCTTGCAGTTATTTTATATTTTGAAAGTTAATGTGATTTTTGATTGATTAATAGAAATATATTGAATTACATGCATGCAAAAATGTTTAATTGCATAATTTTTCTTTCCACGATGAATGCATTTAAAATCAATTATTCAAGATATGACCCTCGCGTCATTATCAAATTTCTTTATAACTCAAATTGAGATACGACAAATATTCATCAACAGCTATGCAACGTTATGGGAGAGAATGCGCCATCTATCCAAACAGTAAGAAAATGAGTCCGAGAAATTGTAGGAGGAAGAGTTNCTAATTCTATAGATTATTTTGAGATTCGTTTTTTGCAACCGAAAGCCCAGTTAACCTTACAAATCATTTAAGTGATTTTTGACGTTATCCAACATTTATCACGAAACTTAAGATCGTTAACTAAGTTGTGACGAATCTAGATAAAAGTCAAATTCGTACTATACGTGGTTAAGTCAATAAGTAAGTTTCGGTGTACGTGTGTGCCTGCATGCTTAAATGCATGCTTGCAGTTATTTTATATTTTGAAAGTTAATGTGATTTTTGATTGATTAATAGAAATATATTGAATTACATGCATGCAAAAATGTTTAATTGCATAATTTTTCTTTCCACGATGAATGCATTTAAAATCAATTATTCAAGATATGACCCTCGCGTCATTATCAAATTTCTTTATAACTCAAATTGAGATACGACAAATATTCATCAACAGCTATGCAACGTTATGGGAGAGAATGCGCCATCTATCCAAACAGTAAGAAAATGAGTCCGAGAAATTGTAGGAGGAAGAGTTGATTTGCATGATCAACAGCGGGATGGGCGACCAATGGAAGCAACAACAGATCCCAACGTGACCAGAATACAACAACTTTTGGAGGAAGACAATCGATGCACAATTGATGAGCTGGCAGAACAAGTTGGTGTTTCTCATGGTTCAATGTATACGATTCTGACTCAGATATTGCACAAAACAAAGGAATGTGCAAAGTGGGTTAGGTGTTGTCCGATGAACAGAAGCACATGCGCATCCACCTCTGCCAAACCAATTTGCAGCGCTACCGGGCAGATCAATGTTTTTTAGTCAGATTGTTATTGGTGACGAAACGTGGGTTTACAGTTGGGGTCCTCTTCTAAACCGGCAGTCAGCGGAGTGGGGCGATGTTGGTGCGCCCAGACCAAAGAAAGTCATGCAAAAACAATCATCAACGAAGGTTATGCACATTGTCTTTTTTGACAAACATGGTATTCTGCTCAACACTGCTGTTCCAACTGGACAACGTGTCAATGGTGATTACAAAGGTGTGCTCGTTTGACAATTACGTCCTAGTTTGGTGAGAAATCGCAAAAATCAACACATTGTTTTTCATCATGACAATGCTCCAGCACATCGATGCCTAATTGTGCAAGATTACTGAATCGACAAGAGTGGGACATCTTGACTCATCTGCCATATTCTCCCGACCTTGCTCCTTGCGATTTCTTTCTCTTCCACAAAATCAAGGAGTCGATACGCGGTCAGTCGTTCTCGACAATTGAAGAAATAAAAATGCATTTAATGCTTCACGTGGGCAAATTTCAGTCAGGAAATATCGCATTGTTCTGACCCCCTGGTGCGGAGCTGGAAGAAATGCGTGGAACTCAATGGTGATCATGTTTTTCTAATGTCGCTGAGGAACGCATTTGGTCCATATAGGGTTAAAATTTGTTTACATCTGAGAAGTAAACCACGTGTCAAGAGTTTGAAGGAAACAATACGAAAAACTGCACTCGTCTTATGTAGCCAAGGTTGTGTCCGGTTCACTTAATAACCACGTGAAAAAAACATTCTGATTATATTTATAACATCAATGTTTTTCTAATGTCGCTGAGGAACGCATTTGGTCCATATAGGGTTAAGAACAAAGACTTACCCAAAGCTGAACAATGAATGTGGAGGCTCTTAACTAATTTCAAGAAATACCCAAGTAAGTTTTTACTGAAGGATGCCTCCAGAGTTGGTGGAAGAGCTTCATCGATTGTGTGAAATATTTTAAAATATAACAAACTTTTTCATGTAATTGTTATATTGAATTGATATTGGAAATAAATATTACTCAACCATATATTTTCACTATGTAAACGAATGCAATTACGCCGTACATAAGCATTGTAGAATTATTCAACACACAGATAACACTTGTCTGTTTGCACATGATAAAAAACAGGATGGACCGATAAAATTTAGAAACCAACCAAAACTATTTCAACATGCATCGATTAACCGCTAAACCCTCAAACAATTTTCTGTAATGTCACCTTTCTCAAAAACCAGAATCGCACTAGTAAATGGTCGAAATGGAAAAAATTCAAATATGTAGACGTAGTTATCGACAACAAACTAACATTTCACCGATCATATTCATTCGATCTGGCGTAAAATGGCATTGGGAATCAAGTGCAATCTGCGCATAGCGAAATTTGTGGTAATAATGTGCCGGTAACTCGTAAATGGCTTGGTAAGCAGTTATTTTAGACGTTGAATGCATTATGAAACGGCACAGGTCAGATATTAGTAAACAAATCAATTCTCAAATTAAATGGGCGGAACGTTCATATAAATGCAAAAAATCGATTAGTTTCAAAGCTTCAGATCAAAATTGATGTGGTATATTTTCTATCAAATAAATACAGGTCTTACGATAACTCACACTTTCCAACACATAACAAAAGAAGTCCTTGTAAAGGACAAATTCAAAACAATTTTTAAAAAACTCATTTCTTAATGCAACCGTTGAAACTTGGAATGATTTACCACTGAATGTGCGAAAATCAGGCCTAAAAATGGTTTCAAGTCGAAGTATTTACCAAAATTCAAAACGACTATATTTTAAATAATTATATACTAATGTAAGTTACACATCTGTAAAAGTGCATGCATTAAGTAAAAACAATTTTCAGAGATTTTTTGAACGTTAATTTCAGTAAATAGTGAATTTGTTGAAACTTGCAATGTTGTACTAAATACAGATATTCATCTAGTTTTTTACTATAAAATTGTTTTCCAAATTGGAGCAATTAGCTTACATGATCGAATTTTTCACATTTTATAAAAAAACGCAAATTATACATATTTGAACCTATAAATAGCCTAAAAGTCGGAGATTAATGATCTTAAAAACTTTGCAATGAAAGCAAGATTATTATACATGTGATCTAGTTAACGTCAAATGGTGAATGCGATATCAATAACTGAACGTGTATCCAGTTATTTCGAATAACAGCATATATGTAATTATTGAACGAAAAAGTAATTAGTATAATTAAAATGAATGATTTAACGCATTTTGATTTGGGAAGTAAATTGCGGAAAACAGTGTAAACTATAAAAGATTTTTAACATTGCAGGAATTATATAATCATTTGCTTGTTCGATTGCTAAGTTTTGATATAACAATTGAAAGATGAAATTGCATCTAATTTTGAATTGCATGCGACGAACATGCGAACTCTACATGTATATAGGATTCGAACGTGAACTGCTTTGAGCTCAGTAGTGCATTACAAACTATAAACTAAACAACGTGAAATTACAACAGAGAACGGGGCCAAGCCGTGTCAACGAGGGTTTACACACAACATCGATGGAATAAAACAGATAATTGAGTCTTTCCATTTTCTGAGATTTGAATGAGGTTAGTGAATATTGGAGCACGATTAAAACATGCACTCCTCTCAGAAAAAATAAGCCCTTGCCATAGACTCATGTAGTTGCATACAGGAAACGCACGTTTAGGCAGAATTTATTTCAAATAGGCGATGATTTTAGGCAAAATATTACATAATTAGGCAAAACTGAGGTAAATTGCTCAAAAGCCTAAAGGGCAATATTGTAGGCCCCTGAGTACCTTGCATTAACTGCATGGGCTTTGGATTGCTGCAAAAATCAATCGTTAATTTACGTTTCCTTATCATTTGGAAAAAAATTTCTATCAAATTTAAAAACTCAAATTTATATTAAAATTTAAAAAAACTTGATTGACATTTGAATTTTCTTAAGAAATACTTGAACTTAGCACTCAAACCAAACAACAAAATTTAATTTGAAGACTGAGTTGCAACAGCGACTTTAAGCAAAATCATATGTTTTAAGATTTTCTCTATGTTTCCAAAGTTAAAATTATGCAAAAAAACTCAAATTTCTGTTTCTTTCGTTATATGAAAGAAAATAATTCAAAATCGAAATAAATCTGTCTTTTTCTTCAAAAGATCAAACATTTAACAGACTGCACAAGGCGAAAATTAATTAAATATTTTTTAATTTTTTACTACTTTTCTGAATTTTGGTAGCACAAGATTGCAAGATTGGCTTAAGACTTCGATTGAAGCTTCTAGCAATGTCAAATTTTAAATTTATTAAAAAATATCCAAATTTTAAATGGACCTGAATTAAAATCAGACATTGTAACGAAAAAAATAAAATTATTTTTAAATAACCACAAATACCAATGTTTTTAATAAATTCGAATATTAAGAAAATTAAAAATTGTAAGTAACTAAAGTGTAGAAAAAAGTTAATAGGCAAAGTTAGGATGTACTACTTAAGGAATTAGTAGCAAACAATTAGGTGCAGGGAAGCATTAATGATGCGAAAGCATGCACCTACCTAGAGAAACTCTGTTTTTACGAGTTCTTTGCTACTTCTGTCACTAGAACTTCCTACAATAATCATACGTTAGGATTCAATCACTAACACGTATATTATACATAAGCCGCTACTTTGTACACTAGATGGCGTACTGCTAAAACGTATTAGCATGCGAATAACAAAAATAAAATAAATAGAATTGGTGAAAAGTAAAGTGAGTTCAATCGCTGAAATATAATACACTCGTGACACTTAAATAGTTATTCAACTATCAAAAGGTGTGGTTGGCAATATGTCGTGCTAAGAAAGACTTCGACCCTCAGTACTTCTATTCATATTCAATGTGTGTGTGCAAAAAGTGGCACAATTTGTGATGTGCAGCAGTGTGGTTGTCATGGAAATACGTGCAACTCTACAACGACAATAAGTGTTGGGCAGAAATCCACGAGTGAAACTTTATACATCATTAATATTCAATTAGTGATACATGCATAAAACAGCGCGCATTTCATCCATTAAAACGACGTATTCAGTATCAAAACATCAATATTAATGAGGTGATAAATAGAGGCCAATTTCAAGAAGCAATTTATCTTCACCCGCAACGTAAACGCTAGCAAATAATTCATCGTTTTATTACCTCATATATCACAACGTAGACAATGATGGCCATCACAAATAAAATTTATACATATTCTAAAATGAGTTTTCACAAATTTATCCAATGCGGTAAATTACAAAGTGTCAAAAAACATTGTCCAATTGCTTTTGTCTAATGAATTTTATATACAACTACTCTATAAATTTCGTGAAAAACCATTAAAATGTAGATATATCTTTTGAAATAGGAAACGTCGAATTTGTAATTAAGCGGATTACACAAATTACCCTGTGTAAACCAAATTGGACAGCCTTCATTTAGAAAATAAGCGCTAAAATCCATGTCACTTTTGGCAAATGGTAATTATAGTCCAACCGAAAAAATTGAGATCGAAATTTTTGATGCCTTCGATGGAAAAGGAAAACTTTTAAGACGAAAAGAAAAATGCCATATTTGATACACAAATTGTAAGATATGAACAAATTATGCAGCTATGATTACATTTCGCATGAAACATATTAAAATTCAATGATAAAAATTTTGTTAACATTTGTAGGAAATTTCCTAGAAAATCGGAAAATATTTTTTAGCAAGAAGACAAACTGTATTTTATGCAAACAAAACAACTTTCTGTTTGAAGTCCTCTACTTTCCAAACTATATCGCATCCTACAAATGATTTCCTTGGTGCTTGGGTAGTTATAAAAAAATCGAAACCAAATGTTTCCAGGGCAAGGTTTTGTTATACGCTAAGACGCAGACATATCAATAGTTATTAAAAAGGAAACAAAACATCAAAACACCCCCACAAACATTTCAAAATTATATTAAAAACAATGAAAACTTTAGCATAAAAATGAATGTGAAATGATAACGTAGGTATCCCCTGTAATTAAACTTTAACCAAAGTTCAATTGTAAACAAGGCGATCTATGTCATAATGATCCTTCAAAGTAAGCTAATATAATAAAAACTCTAGCGATGTTTTAGATTAATAACACTCAACTCATGGTACAAAAACAATGAAGTTTAACTCGTGGAAACTAGCATCGCATACTTACCAAGATGGCCAACCACAGCTACAACAAAGTCGCGCGTCAAACACAACGTTCACACAACGCGTTCACAAGAAGCACTCACCTGGACTGGAATGTCCACTATTCTGATTAGGTCCAAACATTTCAAGTTCACCCATCGAGTAGCCAGCTGTGCGTGGTTGATATCCTAAATCAGGAATGTAAAAAATATTGTATATAAACACTGAATTAACTATATATATAGAGAGAGAGAGAGAGAGAAAGAGAGAGAGAAAGAGAGTCGCTTTGTATCAATTTCAGAATCGCTTTGTATGCACGAAGGCTCAGAGTCGCT
>CABFPE010000079.1:602093-616363 GCA_900660155.1 Hofstenia miamia
GCTTTGTATGCACGAAGGCTCAGAGTCGCTTTGTATGCACGAAGGCTCAGAGTCGCTTTGTATGGTATATATTGCTAATGAAAAAAGTCTAAAAAATGATGATGGAATAGAAATTTTTTAAACTAAGAATTACACATTAGCAAAAATTTGCTAACCTTAACCAATTTTGAAAAGAAATACTGGATAATTCTTTGGCTTATTTCCTAAAAATAATTCAAAAAAATTTTTTATGTATTTTTTACCTAAATATCTCAGGTAAGATAGAAAATAATGTTGAAAACATCATACCATATAAATTTTGACGTTAGCAATTTTTCCCTAGATGTAGAGCGCCAGAGTAAAAAAAGCACTATACAAAGCTCAAATTCATATCTTTTACGAGGAGGGGTACAATTATCGCGCATTAGCTGTTAGAATGATCGTGTCAGTATCTTCGGTATCCAGAAATGTTACTCGCTATCAGCAACTTCAAAATTTTTCCTGTCGAAAGCAGTCTGGAAGACCAAAATTTACAACCCCTCAGACTGACCGTCTCATTCACTGTTACGTCGACAATCAACTATTCTCTTCATCTTCTGAAGTCAAAGCAAATCTAGGTGCGCTAGTGCAGAATGTATCAACAGGCACCATTAGGCGTCGATTGAATACTACCTTTGACCTTCCATCGTGCAAACCGGCAGCCAAACCCCGATTGTCTTCAAAGAACATTCGAGACCGGTTGCGCTTCTGCAGGCAATACCAACACTACACCCCTGAGATGTGGCATCAAGTAATGTTTAGTGACGAATCCAAGATTTGCCAGTTTACATCATACCGGCCACACGTTCGACGACCAAGAAACCAAAGATTCAACACACGTTACACGCAACAAACTGTCCACTCAGCACCTTCTGTGATGATTTGGGGTGTTATAACTGCGAATGGGCGTGCTGATCTGCATTTTGTTCCTCACAACGAGACACAGCCAAGGCCTACCTCAACATAATTCAGGAGAAAGTTCCCATGTTTATGCAGCTTCGCGGAACATCTGTACTACAACAATATGGTGCTCCTTGCCAAAGCGCCAAAGTTGTGAAACAGTAGATTGCCTCACAAGACTTTCGGCTGCTTGAGAACTGGCCGGGAAGCTCTCTAGACCTCAACGTCATAGAAAATTGCAGGCATCATATCAAAAACTGTCTGAGGAAGCGCCAATCGACATCACTTGACGATCTGAAGGAGCAAATTAAAGTGGTATGGTGCACAGAGACTACTGATGATTATTGAAGAAAGCTGGTCGAGTCAATGTCAAATCGCATTGCTGCGTGTTTGGCCAATAATGGCGGACATACAAAATAGTAGTGCGATTTTCTGAACTATTTATTTTCTACACGGTGTTATCATATTGTTTCTACATTGCGTTATTATATTGTTTCTAGATTGCGTTTTTTTAGTCTAAAATACAAAAATTTCTAAGTTTAGAAAGTGTTCCCAATCTTTTGTCCAGTACTGTATATATATATATATATATATATATATATATNTATGGAGCTTTATGGAAGGAATAAACAGTTAAAAATGACCCCACTTAGTACTACTCAAATTACCTAGCAAAAAAGCGCGGAATTTTATATTATAATATACACGGTTGAATAATTGAAAAAGTGACACTTTCTATCAGAGCAATATTAGTAAAATGACGTCATATTTTACATTAAGCAATTGAAAATCTACTTTTCCTATCAGCAAAAGTGAAAAAATAAACCACATTTTAATATGGCGTTATTTGAGAAGACATTCAACTTCAAATTAAATGATCGCATATTGACGTCAGCTTTATAATTTAAAAGACCCTACCAACAGATATTATATTGAGAATAAATATGGGATAGTTCACCTGTGTATTGAGGCGGTATCCAAGAGTTGCTGTACTGAGGCAGTGGGCATAATTGGTCTTTTTCTTCATCAGCTTCAGTGGGATCACGTAAAGAGAGATTGTTCATGTCTACAATAAAGACATAAGTCTCGAATAGTAAAGAAATGTATCAGAAACAAAAACCAAAAGTAGACAATATAAATAGTACTTACTTTACCTAGCCTGTTCTTCTAAATGGTAAATTATCGGAACACCTATATGACTAATTCATCATTGTAGTATTACTTTCTTAGGCACGAGTCGAGTTACAAACATATTTAAACGTATTTTTTCTATATAACTGTAAATTATCGGAAAACCTATATGACTAATTCATCATTGTAGTATTACTTTCTTAGGCACGAGTCGAGTTACAAAGATATTTAAACGTATTTTTTCTATATAACTGTACTCCCCTATATAAATGCACTACAGAAATACAGCATGTTAAACTAAATGAGAAACCAACCCATACAATTTGAAATAATGAAAGGTTGATGGATTATTCGATATTATAGGTGAAAATGAAGGAAAAAATAGATGTCATTCAAACTAATATTAAGTTGGTTTCGAATACTCGAAATGTCAAGGTGGGTGTTTAGGCCTCGATCCGAAATTCGAGTACTCACAGAGCCCTAATTGAAACATTTGACTATGAACTTATGTCTGGAGAAGGCAAAAAACAGAAACTCTTATAAGAAAAACTTAGACACAGACAAATATGGAATGTGGTATAGTACTTACGAGGTATGAGGAGGTCTTGATTGAAAATGTAGTAACACTGTTCAGAGAAGTGGAGTTTGCCAGTGGTATGCTTGATATAACCATCTTTGAGCATTTTGCTAGCGTATTTGCGAGCCTCTCTGCGATCAGTGAACCCGTCAATGTGATCGAAAAGCCAACCAACCAAATTGTGACCTAAGATTAGAGCAGATATTAACTAGAAACTACAATAAAACAAAGTTAACATCTTGCTTCTTTCATTGAGAAAAAAACTTTTTTAGATGAGTTGTCAACAATCACATACGTTAGTCTTAGGTAATGCCTTTGAATTTTGTATGAAAATTTCAATTACACAAGCCTTTCCAAAATAATAAATTATCATAAACTTTAAATGCATTTTTACGCTATATCGACTTTCTTAGTAGAAACCATACTATAGCAGTAGCGGGCTTTACCGACGGAACTTAATTGAAAAGACTTTATCGAACTCGCCAACCAAAACGGCGATTTAGTTTCAGAACTGAAATTAAATTCGCTTGAATGCTAGCTGTATGGAAGCAAGGCCTAACATTTTAATCTATGATTTTTATTAAACTAACACCACACTTAGGTTTAAATGATAAATGAAAAATAAAGACATACCCAGAAATGCGTTGGGGATGGTAATTTTGAGCCACATTCGATCTTTGATGTCAAGTCCGGAGGCAGGATGTTGCATTGCGCGGATGACACTGATGATATCGCAGTTGGGAGGGAACTTCTCTTCACCTGTAGCACCCAAACACAGTTGACCATATGGCAGCAAACCGCCTACAAATGTTAGTGGGTGTTAGAAATGCCTAACGACAGCATTAGTAATGAGATTCAAGCACATGCTGCGAATACATTTAAGAGGTTGACGGATAATATCAAAATACGTTTTTTTCAGAAACTAAATGGTTAATTAAGAGCGAAAATGAATGTGACAAATTTGATATTAAGTGACATCCTAAAGGTGTGAAAAGCAGCCTAAATGCACAGATTGAAGTTGCATGCGACTTCTCAGACTTAACTTTCAGTCAAATGTACATGTGGTAGGAGAATGAATCCATAACATATACAGTTGCACGCTAGAGTAACTGGATTATATTGTTCTTTATTATTGGATTGCAACTGCTTTTGTGGAGCGAATATTTTCATTTTACAACATCATATAAGAAACTGAATTGAAGAGGATGATCAATAATAATGTTTTCAAGCATTGTTGGGCAAAGTAATTATTTGCCGTTGCTCTCTAGTTCTCTTCAAACCCTCATCATTGGCAGGCAAATCGACTTAGTGGTAGAAATATCACTCTTGAAATAATTTCTTAGGGTTGTTAGGTTTCACAACTGACACTGAAAGTTAAGTAATCAGAGCTTCCAAACCAATAGAGAAAGGCTGAAAACTCTGAACTACCTCACTGACAACTACAAAAGCAATAATAAACTTACGTTCACTATCCGGAATGGAAGAAGAGAGTGTGGAACCATCACTTGTCATTGAAGTGACTGAAGGGGACATCGGGCCGCCGCGACCGCTCATCATTCTTGTGGCTTCAACCCACGAACCAGGATCAATTGGTCGAACAGGATCGTTTTTAGGCAACGTAAAATAAGAACGGGGGTTTGGATTCCAACACTTCGCTACCACCAATTTGATTGGTCTAAATAACAAACAATCTTAAATAAGGGGCATTACTAAAAAAAGCTGTGTTACATCAATAAGGTTAAACAAAATGCCTAGTTGAGAATAAAATATTTACATTGAGTATTGAAGTTTAAGTTTCAAGTAATGAGAAGTGGGAAGGCCAGATTTTTTAACGAAGAAAATTGAGTATGGTAAATGGCTTCCAAATAAATGAAATGTTTGTCAGTGATCAATAATGGTGGGAAACTCATTACACAATTCGATTCACTTAATAATTTGACTGAAATTCGAAAAACCGTCGCCCAGAGAAAATACCTAACAAATGTAGCGCCACGAAGTCGGAAAGAGAGAGGAATTCAATAATGTTGATGTGTTTCTCCACCAAAGCATGTAATTGATTTGGGTGTACACAATGCCAAATAAAATATTTATTTCGTTAAGTTACACGTGCAAATTTGCCCTCATGAAAACAGAAATAGCAGTTGCAACTGAATTTCAAAAGTTTACACAAACAACGTTTTGTAAGATGCAATTCATCGCATTGCTTATGAAATTGGGTTTTATTTGCCATTTAAAGCTATTTACTTACATTATCAATCATGTTTTAAAATAGGATTAGCTAAAAAGAAGTTATTAATGTAATATTTCAATGTCCTTTTATTATTAAAAGCAAGCATCAATTGTAAAAGACCTACACTAAATAAATTTCCGAAATACGCTGCAAATTCTTGCAATAGATATTGCTTTCAAATACAAAAAAGAAGGTGGCAGGGTAACTCGCTTTGTTTTCATCATACATATACCCTTTATATTTCAAATCAGAATTTGAATTTAGGCAGATGTAAATTTGAGGAGCGATTTTGTTAAAGAAAAGTAACATGATTTTCGGCTTAATTGAAAAAATAATCATGTCTATGATTGAAACGTTTAATGAAACATGCCTTGTCTAAAACACGATTAAAACAGAATTGAGAATAGTTGTTGTTCAAAAAAAACAGGATTGCTCTGCAGATGCCATTCTCTCAAACTTCTAAGTACACTCATCAGGATGACATGAAAAGCGCCTAGAATTATACACTGAAAAAAATGTGCCTCTCAAAAAAGTCTTGGACGGCAGTCGTTTGAAAAATTGAAAACGTTTTTTGTTGAAACTGCTTTTGGCAATGCTGATTCTGTCAAATTTTTTGTTCAGCACATATTCAAGAATTATGATTTGAAGTGAAAAGAATTCAAAACTTTAAAATAAGACTGGATAAGCAGCGCGAGCCGAGGAAAGAACAATTTTTAAATCAATTGTATAGGCATCAGTAATTATGGATATAATATCAAAGTAATTAATAAAGAATTAGAAAAGGAAAAGTTGCTTTGACCTTAATGTGATTAACTTAGTAGGGAATCGATAGTGACACATAAAAAGAGGCATCTAGTAGAAAAATGCTTTTATTAAATTAGGCAACAGGAAATTTTAAGCAATAAATACTCAATAAAGGCGGAGAAACTAAACTTCCTTCAGACAGCACAACGATAATGATTGTAAAACCAAGAAAGCGAGTTCAAAGCGGCTCATTTCAAAAGAATGATATTGCATAGATACCCCACTACAAAAATATTAAGATAATAAATTAAACCTTCACTTTAAAACATATATTTCAAGGGATTAAATAAATGTACTAGTTAATAATTCTAATTATTCGAAAAAATGCATGTTCTGAGAGACAGTAGTTGTTGCCAAGAAATAGAAACGTAAACAACTGCGCTGCATTGCGAAAAAGAGATTTAAAAATAACGTTTTTTAAAAAAAGAAATTATTAAAAAAATTTAAAAAGTGCTATAAATAGTTGAAAAAAAGGCAATTGGAATGAAATGTGAGAGCTTACTGAGTGGAGAAGGTGGTAATGAAGTAACGCGTTGAAACGAATATCAGCAGAGGTGCCGGAATATTACACAATATTTACATTGGCTACTATCAACAACAATCTCATGGCGCATACAGACCTCTATCATAACATCAACGAACGATAGTGGTTGTTTAGAAATCCTAACGCTCGAATCACATGCTATATTTACAAGCAGTACGACATTTATAGAAGTACACGCCGTTACTCATTCGTCGGCTGCAATAAATCCAGTTTGACTGGACTATGCAAAATACTAAATCAAATTCATATAATCAGAGAGAGAGGTGGAGTCGGGGCAAACTACTACCATCCATAGACGAGAACAAACTCACAAATAATTGACAGGACTGGCTGTATATTATCCATTTTAATAGAAATAGAATATAATTCCGCTTAATAACAAGGAAATAACCGACGACGCGATATTCCATTTGGAAGGCTACTCGGTCCAATAATGCAAGCGAGATGTCTTCTTAATTCAAAAGATTGATCGATGTAAAAATAGATTCGGTGCAAAAACCCCATACAAACAATTGCATGTTTCTTCTGACACAGAGAAAACTTCATGAAACAAAATAGTGATGAAACTTGAAAAACAATTGCTTTATGATCGTTTCCCAATAACATATACTTGCAAATATAGAAACAACAGCATGGTGAACAGCATAAAATAACGTAAAGACTAAAATCAATTATGCCCAGTTAAATGTTCTGCATAATTAACCGCTACCCGTTTGGGGGACCTAAAATGTTTTTTAAATGCGTTTTCCCATTAATTGGCATTTTTTGAGCATAAATTAGTGAAAAATTTTGTGATGATATCCTTAAGATTCCTTGAAACTTACTTTTTGCTAAACATACTCGTCAAAGGGACATTATTCCTCAACAAAAGCTTGCAGCTTTAAATTTAAAAATTGTTATTTAAAAATAATTTTGTAGATACATTCTGTTAAACTTTGAGGTTGAAAAATATTTGAAAAACAGTGAATTTAAAGTTAACAATTTTTTAATTGGACATCACTGCCAAGACGATGGCTGATATAATATTTAAATAACGAATAAACTCTTAAATTTTCAACACATAGAACACATAGAAAAACTGGGAGAGGATAATAAGTTTTTTTCTAATACATGGGATGAGAGTACCACAGGCAAAAGGGTTATTAACAATTCATATTGTGATACATTTAAAAATTAATGGTTTTTTAAACTGGCTACAATCCTGAATGCTAGAGTAAGTGTTACTTACTTTAGAAAATATTAGGTTAGTGAACATAACATACCCTGGTCGATTAACGACCTCTCGTAGAACTTTGACAGCGTCGTCGTTGGGCATATTTTCAAAGGAGACATCATTTACTTGAAGAATCATATCACCAGGTTCGATACGTCCGTCCTGAGCAACAGCCCCTCTAAATATGGATATAGGTTAACAAACATTTAGACTCAGTATTCATTTAGAAAACACGCAAAATTAAATTTACATTTATAGTAGCCGAGCGCATAGACAAGCGCGGTTTTAGGGGAACGGGCGTCCCCTTGCCCTTTAAAAACAGTTTAAAATTGAAGACTTTTTATGTCATTATTGCGATAAAAAATAATTTCTTAGTGCTTTTCATACGATAGTAATCATTTTTACCAAAAATTTTATGCCACATCCAGTCGAAATTTTCTAGGACTTTGCTTGTGCATAGAGGTCCAATCTTGTGTGCCTTGTACATGCTATCACGGTAAGAATCTAATTTTAGTTTGGGATGTTAGCTTACTTGTATGTATTAAAACTATTAACTTTCAGTATAATATAATATTGATTAAGAACAGACCACCCGTGGCTAAGTAAATATTAGATATACATCCTCGGTAGTTCTTAAGCAGTCTAACAACCCAATATAGATAGACTAAAACAAAGCTTACTACCGCTAAATAACCACATTTCTTTTTTAGTTTTTAGTATGCCCCCACAACTCCAAGAAAATTGCGGAGAACTTTTATTTATAAATCTGTTGGGTAATAGGAAATACTGTTGGTATGAACTCCTCACTTCTTAGCATGCTCTTTCGTAATTGTGGTTTTTGCGGTAGACTGACAACGAAGCAGCCCGGCTGGTTTTAAGTTTCAAAGTGCACGCTTATAAAATTTACAAATGTAACCCTGTAACAATATACTTTGCAAAATTACAATTAAGAGGTATATAATAACACAGCCAGCTTGAAATCTATTAGCATAAAGTTCGGGATGGACAAAAGGAAATAAAATGGAATGAGGCCTGAAAATAAACATGCTTCATTGAAATATAACAAGTGGGAAATTGGAAAAAACACGGTTTAGGGGAGTTATGAATTAATAAAATCAATTGGAGCTGGATTTTGGTGAAAAATTAGTTGTCTTTGGCAGGTGATGGATGGATGTGGGCATTATATCCCCAACTCACTATTGGCAAATATTTTGGAAGCGTCTCGCACTCTCTCGAAATGTGTCAATGGAATTAGAATTGGAAAAATGTGCGCCAGTGAAGAAATCGTTTATTCAATTCTACGCTTAATCAACACTGGAAACACACAAAAATAAAAAGAATACAAAGCATTATATTAAAAATATGTCTTCATTCCTTAAAATAACACAAACGAAGTTCATAGTGAAGTAAACAAATTGTGTTTACCATACAGATCACCAAAAAATTCTCAAAATATCAAAAATATCAGCTTTTTTATATAATTTTCAAAAGCGCATATTTAATTTATCCTTTGCATAGAGCCTGAAAATATATTAAAATTCAGTAATAAAAATTAAAATATACACATTTACAAAATTGGAATGTATACATGCAGATTAGCAAATACAATAAACTACAATAAAGACAAATATAATTAGAAGATAAAATATCACATACAAGCCTGAAAATACGAGGATCCGAATATGTGCTGCTTTATCAGTAGGTTATATTTCAAGAGTTATTTAAATGATGCCTACAGACAGTTTGTTCTATCGTTTTATCTCACCCGGTACTCAGACATCGACATGTTTGCAGATAGTATTGTTTTGAAGGAGAAACTAAAGGATTATTTCTTGGAAAAACTGAGGACAACCTACAATGAACAAGTTTCATGTTCGTGGTTTATCAAATGCCAATGTTCGTTTCATAAATATATACTCTGCCACCTTGTAAAAGAGGAATTTAAGTCCATTTGTTGTTGTTGTTTATAAGTTGCAGGGTAGGATGTTGCCAATATTTGTACTATATTTATGCAAATATTCGATAGTAGATAGAAACTATTAGCTTTTGTTACATGGTTAACAAGCTTAAACATGTGTAATAGATTCGTATACATTTTAATGAAGCGAAGTGCTAACATACATAAATTCTTGCAATATACCACTGGTATGGTGTTAAGAAATGTTAAACATTGCGTCTTGTCCAGGTAAAAATTCTATTTATACTGTTTTGTTTATGTTCATAGGGTTTAAGAGTATGCATACATATGTAAAATGGTTAAAACCAATGCGTGTAGAAATGTCTTACTTAGACTGCTCAAATTAAATCGCGATTAGCAAAAGCATACTATTTGTTTTCATGTTAAAAAGAAACGTTCCTTTCTCTTGTATCAAAGTCTTGCAACTAAAAAGTTTGTGTATTTCAATATTAACATATTATTCACAGATTATTTCTCCCAACATTGCATGGCTTAGACAATGTGAGTTCCAAAACCTGACTTTCAATGATCGTCTTTATCTTGATGTCCATGCTTCCATTACCACTCTTTTTTAAATATTTAGAATTCACTTTAACTAACTTTGTGGATGTTTCATCTAGTTCAGTTTGAAAAAGATCGCATAGATTATTTGTACGTTCAAAAAGATTTTAAAAACTATCTTCTGACCAATCATCTTCTACAAGAATAAGCAAATTAGTTAAACACTTACATTTAAATACAGAAATAAACTGTTTGTAATCCAGCTGTCTTCAAAGTCATATGGATTTGAAATCTTTGAAATTTACACGAGAGATTTCTTGCATTTTCTCTATCATTGTCGTTTTTCTACTTACAGAAGTAAATAAAACTCACATCTATGTTGTAATTTTGTAAAGTCATTCATTATTGTTTTATATTTTCCAGGGTTATGGTTTCTTATTATGCCATTAACGTTATAATAAAGTATTCATTATTATTATTATTTGTTATTTTTCATGCTTGTCTTGTTTTAGATATTGTGTTGCTGCTGCTATTCTCAGTACCTTTCCAAGAAGGATATCTTAGGAACTCAGAAAGCGATCAACCCACACACCCAAGAAGTAGTGTTTGGACAATAGATGATTGCTTTTGTCAACCATCAGCATCTTTTCGAAGGTGCCCAGTCTAATTAGAAGTAAAAAAATTTGAACTGCATTTTCTTCTCATTTATAATGTATTTTGATCTAAGAATTGTTTTATTGATTTGATGTTCCTCTCCAAGTTTTCTGCCTCTCAATGACGCAGATGTCATCAGTCTATTGGATCGCTTTACATTCTGCTACATATTCACACATGTTGAGAATGGGAAAAATTGGATCCAACAAGATTTTTCTGAGAACTTCTTTATTTGTTGTAAAATAATCTGAGAAAACATCATTGATTTTGCGAATTAGCCAAGGAAATATTTATCAACGTTTTTGTAGTAATGTAGTTTATCATAAACAAAATCGTTTGGTGGCAATAGAATGCAGATAATACAGTTATCAAAATGCTTTGTGAAAGCCTATTTCAGAATAGAAGGGAAAGTGTTAATTAAATGAAGGCTGGGAATAGCAGATGGTGTGACGATGTCAAATGCCATTACGTAATTTAAACAGTAGCAGTGGAGTAGTGAGAACAGATGTCCTCATACGTCATTTAGATGAATTTGACACATTTGCAAGTCTTTTCATCGATGACAGATACATATATTGAAAGACGTCACCGTAATATTTTTAAAACTATCCTATTAGTTAATTGCTGAATCCAACTTGTAACAGTGAACGCAATCTATTATTGTTTACGAGTAGAAGGCATCCCCCGATAAAACAATGCTATCACGTGGTAGGTATCAATCAGACACACTCCCCTCAACTACATTGCGAGAACGTGAAATATCTTCCATTCTGATAACCCGTAAATTACAGACACAGAGTGCCTATGATATTCAATCAAATTATTGATTGATTATATTTACAAGTGTACGCAAATTTGAGGGTATCAGAACTCATTGTAATGCACAAGCAATATTTTAATGCCAACTTTATTGGTATGTAAAACATTTTGGACTAACTTACTCGAATAATGACGCAGGCAAAGCAGCTTCAATTAAAATAAAGGAAACGTCACCACATTAAAAACAAAGTTTATTTTTCACCACACCAATTTAACAGAATCCAATATTACGTGCACTGAGAATCATATAGTTTGTAGGTCTTGTTTAATATTAAACGAGAACAAATAGAAAATGGATTTTAATCAGGTTAAGATATGCGGTGCACTTGAAGTTAATCCTACAACTATATTAGAAAATTCATCACTGCAAAGAATTGTTGGATAAAAAGTAAAAAAAACTGACTTATTTTCTTTAACAAAGTATTGCAATCAAATAATAAATCAAATTCTTCATTAAAAATAGTTAACCAAGCAATTATAGTTGATTGCATAACACGTAGAGTCCATAGAAACATTATTAAAATGATAAGAACTAAGTAATCGTAAATATACCACACGGATACAAACATTTCTATACCCTCACAATACATGAATCAATAGGATTCGATGAGCTACACATTGAGTAATTAAATGTGTATATGCTTCATTGGTGATTTTATGTATGTTACAAGCTAAATCGTTTCCAGAACGCCTATCTAAATGTAGAGACATAGAAATCTAAAATCTACATCGAGGCTTCTTTAACGAAATCACATAAGTAAAATGGAAGTCACGGTGAGGGTTGAGAACGAATTAGGCTAATCAAGGCAACCGGTAACCATCCTTTATCAAAATGTTACAAAATATTCCCCAGAATTTCCTTATGAATTAATAATATGGAATCAAACTTCATTATAGAGATTGTGTAAGTAGTACATTTCACAATGTAAGATTTTGAAAGAAGCATAAAATTGCTTATTTACATTGTAAAACAATGAGGTAAAATCAACGATTTGAAATCACGCAAACGAGTGTTTTGTAAATACAATAAAACCGAACATTGAATTGCTTTCGATTGAATTATTTTAAATTGAATAGTTTCTAGGTTAAAATCGCATCAGGTTAAATGTCAAACAGGTTAACCTGAAATTAAAGCTTTCGAGTTTGATTCCGGCTCTAGTGGTAATCAATAATCCTCACAATGTACAAGACCTATGGACATGGCATTCTCGATCGGATCAATCAAATCTATTTCGCAAAATGGAGTATCAAAAGCTTATTCTGCAAAAAATTTGTCTATTATAGGAGATTGAGCGTTGCTGTATCCAGCTTAAGCAGCCAGTAAATCACTAAATCTTTTTCTTAGCTCGTGCTGCCTCGAGGACTTGTTCAGCCTTTTTTTATTTCATCATTAACTTTGTGCCAGTTCCAAATAATAGCATTCGTTTCAGTTGATATCAAAAATGGAAGCTTTAAAGTACTTGGGTAAATCAACACCCAACCGTACAAAAACTTGAAAAGCTTGAAAATAGTGACTTTTAGTAACGTATGTCGACTTTAATTATCAATTAGTGACTACTAGTTACCAACACTATTAATATGTTGAAATCGACAAAATTTCAAAATTTGAAAAATGTTTAATGGCAAATAGATAAAAAAGATTTTGGGGTTAGGTCACTTTACCACTTGCGCAATATTTCAAATACTTTGACTTTTTAAAACTTTCAATTGGTCTCTTAACATCCAATTTCGCACAAAACATGACAATCCATTTAACTATCGCATAACATACAAAATATGGTCTCCTTATTACCAAATGGAAATGCATGTTAACAATATTTTTTAAATTCAAATTTGGTCAACCTTTAATTTCGTTTTCAAAACTGGCAAACTAAATGAACGATCTCAATGAATTTCATACTTAGATAAGCATTCTAATGGTTTTCGGCCCACGATATCCAAACTATAGCATAATTTAGATAATGAAATGAAAATGAAAAAAATTGTAAGAAATTCAGAAAATAATTACGAAAAGTTTTCTTACATAGTCAATGCATACTTAGCTACAATATTAGACTGCACACGCTCTAAGATTTCGTATAACGCCAGAAAATACGAACCTTCAATTATATATATATATATATATATATATATATAATTTTATAAATAGTTTTTAGTTAGTTTGCAGTTTTGTAACTATTACTTTTGGCAATAAATTGATATTGAATCATATAAAACAATTGTGGCTACTGTTGAAGTTTGTTTCTTACATTAAACAAAGTGTAGGGTGAATGTCAGGATTCATTCTTGTCAGTTAATAAAACCTTTGCTGCAATTGTAGAACTACATAAAGGAACATGCTATTGTTAGATTCAAGAAAATGTGGACTTCTGATATTATTTCTTAGTAAACTTTAACATTAACACGTAAACAAATATACCTGATAGACAACGTCAAAATACAATTGAAATTAATTAAAAAACTAACCCAGGCATAATAGTTCCAACGTATATCCCGCCGTCTCCCTGCTTATGAGTTTGGCCAACGATGGAAATCCCAAGAAAACTGGTGTTATCTACAATATGAGATTTATAAATGAATAGTAAATGACAGAAACTCACCCATCGACAAGGTTACTGTGATGATGTTCAGAGACATGGAGGAGTCAGTAACACTACTGAAGGAAGATGCCTAAAATTGATCGCATTAAATTTCCTTGCTGAAAAACTTTACTCTTTCATTAATGATCAATATTAAGAAATTACCCGATCGATGGGCTTGCGTGGAAAAGGTCGCCGTCTTCGTCTTCTAGTCTTTTTTAAAATTCTGGCAGCTACGGATCGCTCTGTCTGGCTAGTAAACCTAAAGAAACTTGAAACAGATATGTCGACACACAGAACCAAACATGAAACTTTTAGGATATATATATATATATATATATAT
>CABFPE010000079.1:620542-697683 GCA_900660155.1 Hofstenia miamia
ATTTAAAAATGGGATCATCTTAAGCCGACCATGTTGTTAAACTCAGATCATTTTTGCCCTGAATTTAATCAAGCATTTAACGTAAATGAATTAAAATGTTTCAAAACTAAAGATTTGTTTTCAACATAATGACGTTGAATAGATAACGCAGTGAAGATTGCAAATCTAAACTCAAAGCATAAAAGAAATTAATTCACACAGAGAATGACATGGTAAAATTTGGCCGTCAACAATAGTGTTAATATAAACACTCGAGTGAATGAATAAAGAGTATGATTGTCAAATTATTAAAACAACGATTCGTTGCCTGCCACTCACTGTCAGTCAGTGAAATCACCCGCCTATAAACCATCGCACACAATAAGAAAAGCCATGTTCCAACAAACGTCAGCCCCACATTTTGCGCTTACAACACAAATTTGGCTGCGAAATTCAGTGTAATAAATTAATGCTAACAACACATCCAACAGAAACATTCGACTTATGTACGAAGCGGTGATCAAGTATTACTCGTCCTATTAATATTTTCACAGTGTTCCTACTAAAGATCCTCAGTTTCAGATTTTTTGTTAGCAATAACTCACCACGGAGGCTGCATTGCAAATGTATCCTGATCTTAGCATTCTTGCCACATTAATCAAATTGAAAATTGTGGGTGGAATAGAAGATTCTCAAACATGGCGTCGCCAAGCACAAACTTTTTAACTAGGGCCTTGCGAGTACTCGAAATTTAAACTTAATCAATTTTTGAGACACCCCGACTGGAATTGTATTTAATTTGATATTGCATGTTTGCCTATTTGAAAAGAATATAATTTCATGATTGAAAAATCTTTGTACAAAAATGTCTTTCTGTTCCATTGAGGTTACGCCATATTGTCTAGATAACATCAACATTTAAGAATTGATTGATATTATGTCTTTAACCTTGAATATTAGGTTAAGATGGGACAGCTTTAGATTTTTTAATTTTAAAAGTTATGTTCAAACTACATTACACTCTTTTATTCAACTGACAATTGACAGGCCTTCCGGTTTTTATTTAATAACATCCCTATCAGAATTGATTGGTTAATGTTAAACTATATAGTAAAAATACAAATTATGAGTTAATCACAAATGTTACTGCCAGAGTCGTAAGACAAAATTTTCAAATTTCATAACAAACTTGAAGTAAATTGAGTGAAGGTGCGGGAAAATCAGTTGCTTTTAAAGTGGATCTATCCTGAAAATGCTAATTTGCAGAAAAATAGCTACATGCATGTGAAGCCTCATTCTCTGGAAACCCATGGCATAAAACTCATCAGAAAGCTATTTTTGGCATTTTTACGCTAATTCGTCAAAAATGGGATCGGCAATTTTAGTATTTCAATTGTGAAACTCTAGGGAATTGATACAGTACTGGAATCATTTCATTTGGGTGTCGTTTTAAACATAAGAAGCATGACTAGGAAATGATACTATATTTTTTATTTATGAACTTTCTTTTGAAAAATGAGCAATATTAAGCATATTAGGTCATTTTTCTGAAAAAACCGAAATTTTTTAATGCCTTCTCATACCCATTCTTCATAAATTGGATACCAGGAAAATGTCATTCGCTAGATAAGCTCATCCTACAAAACCGTTGAAAATGTCAGTTTATTATCTACAGAAATGGCCAAGTTATGATGTTAAGTATAATAAAAAATAGAAAAAACAAATATACAATAAATAACAAAAAACTGATTTAAAACTATATATGCAGGTGAGTTGGTCAATAAAATAATCCTTTTATGTGCACTAGGTGCATCTTTGTTATAAACTGGTTACATGCATATTAAATAATAAGCTAAGAATCTAAATCTGTTAAAAAATTAAAATTATCATGAATTTTTAGGATAGTATCACTTAATAGAACATAAGTAGTTTAAGGGTAATATAAAGTGGTTTACAACAGTGACTGAATCTGAGTTATCCTGAAAATTATATCTGACCACTGAAGACTCAAATGAATTTATTACTTAATGAAATTTATCAGCAACTAGTTCGCATGAAAGCAGCATGTCAAAGGGCTTTGGAGAAATTGATAAAGTAGGGGCAAATACTGTTTTTCCAGATGCCTTATTTATGCCAATTGCGCACTAAATGTATAGAACCGACGAAATAATGCGCATTATTCATTAATGGCCAATTAAAACTGTTGAATAAATAATGTATTTACAACCAATTCCATTGGAATTTCAACCATTTCAATTAAAAAGAAAAATATCAACTTTAATGCCGTACGAAAATTAAGCTTCTTAGGAGGAAGATAAGTACGACCAAAATGTTCGCTGCAATTTTCAGATTCTCGACCGCCGATTCTGGCAAAAATAACAATTTTCGAAATAATTTCGGTTGAAAGTATGTATTTTTCAAAAGATTTATGCTACCAGAATTGCTCTCCAATTGGCAAATAAAATAGCACTGGTTGAGTAGTTATATCCATATATCAGGTTTAGCTCTAATTCTGAATCTAAGAACTGATAGCATCCTGCTAAAACATTAGTCTGGTATTTTTAGTTGTCCAGCTTTTGAAAACCTAGTGCTATCTCGAAAAAGCTTATTAATTCATTTTCTAATCTTTCCTCCGCAAACCGCAATTTTCGACGAAAAGTTCCCCTTTCAGTATTTTCAGTGGCCTGAAAATCTTAGTAACTATATATAAGATTGGTTATTTTATTACAAGTTTAGACCTCATCAGGAGCAGTTCTAGTCAACAATCTGAAAAAAGCGCTGCCATGTTTTTCAAAATTGTTAATACTACCAACAAATTTTAACTTTACTAATTTAAACTATTTTCGCACATCGTCCTTCAGTTTCTTGAAAGTGAGACATGTTGCATGTAGAACTAAATATTTTTGGGAGATACCGTACTGGCCATAAGTATTGAACCACTAATATTCACAATTTATTTATCCAATGAGGAATACAAAAACTTTGATTTTTATCACTAAGCTCAATTTTGGNGAGTTTAGATAAAAATTATAATCGCTTCCATCACATATCTATTAAATTGTGGAATAATTTAGATTATGAAACGCGAATAGAAAAAAACTATAAAACAGTACACATTAGGGGACGGTAACAAACTTCATGCATTTCAAACATACATCCAACATTGAGCACCTACACAAACATCCAGTCAAACATTGATTATATTATTATATATTGTGCATATTAATTTGTAGTTATTTTTTCATGTTTATTTTCTTTTGTCATGTGTTAGTTTGTAGATCTTGTATACATATAATGCGCAATAAATTTGCTCTGACTCTTGTTTCATTTATGGTTGGACCATAAAGGGTGCAGAAGCCAAACTCGCGTAATGGCTAATAATGAAACAATAATGGCGCCATCAATGGCAGATGAATCATTTTTGCTTGGAAAACTTTTTGACATATTTAGACAAGCAGTAGAACGTTAAATTGATTTGTAATGTAATTGGGACTCAATGCAATTGTATAAGAGTGGGCGAGATTTGATTCATTATATCATTACAATAATGTTTAATTTTACCCTAGCAAGTCAGTTTAAGCAAACTGCAGGTTTTTAATTTGATATTCTAGGATAATATATAAAAGTGAACTAAAATTATACAGTCTACTGGTCACTAATGAAAAAATTAGAATCTTTGTATTCCATTCAGAAAGAAATTTTTGAATTTGTTTGGAACCACACAAATAGAAATTAGTTTTAANAGTATTTTCAGTGGCCTGAAAATCTTAGTAACTATATATAAGATTGGTTATTTTATTACAAGTTTAGACCTCATCAGGAGCAGTTCTAGTCAACAATCTGAAAAAAGCGCTGCCATGTTTTTCAAAATTGTTAATACTACCAACAAATTTTAACTTTACTAATTTAAACTATTTTCGCACATCGTCCTTCAGTTTCTTGAAAGTGAGACATGTTGCATGTAGAACTAAATATTTTTGGGAGATACCGTACTGGCCATAAGTATTGAACCACTAATATTCACAATTTATTTATCCAATGAGGAATACAAAAACTTTGATTTTTATCACTAAGCTCAATTTTGGCATTGTGAATTCAAATTTTCATGTAATTTTTTAATGAAAAATATAGTTTTCATCCTATGCCCCTGTGAAGGGCCACCCTAAGACCTATCTGCTTAAATATACATGCCATGTAATTAAAAGTTAAAAATTCGAACTTACAGTAAAAAATTTAGTTTATTCTTAAATTTTTGCATTAATGTATTCCGTTCTCTTAAAAAATAGACCACTCAAATGTTGCTAAAATCCCATTACTTTAAATGAATTTTCGCACATCACATAACAATTAAATAGTTCTTAAACAATCTACACGGCCACACTTAAATTTTTTGGTGACACAATGTCCCCCACGGGGGGAAATGTATGAACCCATTGGGCGTTCTTAAACAATACTGAAACTTGATCTACTAAAGGTCCGGATATCTCGCAAAAAATTGCTGAAATTGTGCTTGAATATGGCTCAAAATCAAGCGATGCTACGAAATTAGTAGAAATTTTGCATAAAATTCTCCGTAGCTACCGATAGTTGCGCTTACTTCAAATTAAAGCAAAAAATGGATTTTGAAAAAATTCCTGTTTGTATTACATTAAGAGGTTATTTCAAAATTAAGAAAATAAGCTTTCGAATGAAATGTCACTCTTTGCCGCGCAATTGAAATTGCGGCTTTTAGCGTTAAGTGTCTGAAAATAGAGATAAACCAGGCTTGCTTGTCAGTCACTGCACATGTAATTTTTTTAAATTAATGAAAAATTATACAGAGACATCTTCATTCTTAGGACACAAAGAAATTTCATTCATATGAATGTACCTTTGGAAATATATCTGCAAAAAATTTGTGTGCATGTACATGTACATGTAAAACGTTTCATTTACAATTACTAGAGGGTGATAAATAAAAACGGCTTCAGAAATGAAATCAGCATGGTCGAATCAGTATGGACCGTGCTAAAGCTTTCATATAGTTTTTATTGTTGCACAGCATAATTAGGACGAGTGCAACTTTACTTCTCCAATTTTTTGCTAAAGTTCCACTTCAAACAAACGTTCCAAATGCTGATTACACTTTCACGGCCAATCACTATGGCTCACATTGTAAAGATCAGGATTGATCTATAGGAACTGAACAAACGCAAAACTAACAAAACCTCTTTTTGATGGATCATGGATTTTTGTAATTGAAAAACTATTATGGCCGTATAAAAAAGGGGTCTGAAAAAACACTTTACAACAACCTTTATCTCATAGATCACAACCTTGCAAATTTTGCTTCCGTTAGCAGCTTTGGACAATTTTTGGATGAAGAAATCAATATGACGTCATGCTTTACCGCTTGATGTCACTGATATATTTCAATGAATATATACTAAGATGTTTCTTGCAATACTTTCCCATGGCGGCGAATCATTGAAGATATTTTCAGTACAATATCCTATTTTGTATCAGTCACACTTTCTCACTTTCCAATGGTTGAACAAAAAATGATTATAGAACCATTTAACAAAATGATCCTAAGAAATTTAACGCAAGGAATCCACTTTTTCACTTAACGCGTAAAACTATTTTTCTTAATTATAGATACCTATCTATCTATCTATCTATCTATCTATCTATCCATCCATCCATCCATCCATCCATCCATCCACCTCTCTCTCTCTATATATATATATATATATATATAACATGCGTATGGGTAATTTTATACCACCATAAAAATATGATTAAAGCGACATCAAAGGCGTAATTCCCCAAAACTCACTAATCTGGATAGTGTATTGTTAATAACTTGCAACTACAAAGATGGGCATAATTACTTCCCAATGATAAAAAACAAATATAAATTGATGACATTTTTAATATATTATTCATTACATCAGTCTTGGTATTGAATATTGCTGAGAATAGACACTGCATATACTATCAGCCTTACGAATTTATTCAGATCTGGAGTTGTGATTACTATATTTTAATGCCGTGGTGATTTTGAGTTTGAAATTTTTTAGAATAAATAAATGAAAATGAGTACAAAGTGAGGAATGCATAAAACCCATCATCTAATTGCAATTGTTTGAATCATCAAAATGGGCCACATGACATTCGATATCAAAAGGAATAAAGTAAAATGCGGGTAGAGTAATCCAAAACGGGTGTCAATCATACGCGCTTTAGGAGAGGCGGCTGAAATTAAAGATAAATTAATATCGATAATTTTGGCCATTCAACTGCTGCATTCCCCAGACATTTGCAGTCAAAACAAATATATAATTTGGAGTAGTAAATTAAATAGCCTTTAAAATGCTGCGGGCGCAAACTATTATGTTAAAAGAAATCAAATTCTAAGGTTAAACATTTGTTGCAAAAAATGGTAAAGATTAAAGACTGCGATTTAACAATCTCTTGGATTGCATACGGTTTTGATCATGACAAAAACTGAAAACAGTAGAAATTTATATAAACATTTTACTCAAAGGAAGTTCCACTGTTGTACCTATTTTATAAGTTTATACCAGACTTGTCAACGAGCTAAGCCGAGCTTGAGCACAGTATTTGATATACAACGAGCCCAAAACGAGCCTATTTTAGGCAAAGAAAGTTTATAGTTTTGCTTGTTAATTTGATTATATAGATTTTTCTTATTTTTTGCAGTCAGTATGCCTTTCCTATAATCTTATTTAAGAAATGTTTATTAAATAATAGGAAGCGCTATGTAAAAAATTCTTTGAGCACAATATTTTTTAAAAAAATACCGAGTTAACACGAGCCGAACTTACACAAAATTTAAACGAGCCGAGCCTGGAAATGTCGGCTCGTTGACAAGTCTGGTTTATACTATCATTGAAAATGCCAATCTCTCTCAAGTTCAACCAAATGAGACTTTATTAGATTAGATTTGTTTTTCAGTCGTAGAATCTTCCTACATTTCGATGACAATATAAAATTGTTTAATAAATAAACTTCGATACCAATTCTACGAGACGTAGTTTTAAACAAACAAATTTAAATTATATCACTGTTCAATTAATTGAAAAATTAGTAAAAGGACTTCTCCCATCTGAATAAACAATGAATCATCAATTTACAGAAATTTTTTCATTGGTAGTTGATTGCAATGGCAATGGAAGGGTTACTCGGAAAAATCAAACGATTTAAATTGATAGTCGAATTTCAAATTTCGTATTACATCTGAAAAGTTGTTGGTAAATGTTATGAAAACTAATGTAAATGCAATAAAACTAAAAGCAGATTTGGTCAAAATCTCTATTTCTATTATAAATTTCTAACTTACAATTGCCCATGTTACTCTAAAACGAACAATCCGTTTTTCCAAATCTTCAAACAATTTTGTCCAATTCTATTATGAAATTTAGAAATTGTGAAACCTTGGAAACACTAATTTGTGCATTTGTTCCAATGTAATGCTGAACATTTGTATTAAAGTGTATTGCTGAGCCTGAAATACTTGAAATTTCACTATTGTTCATTGAAAACGCAACTTTTGAAAAAAAATTTAAATTTTCTCTGTACCTAATGCTCAGGGAATTGGAAAGTGTAAAGCTAATATGACTGTTTTTTATGTAGTAGACCCCTCAAACATATTGAAACGCATCGCGCCCAAGGCCGGAGGTCACGGTGGCAAAAATCAAAGAGGACTTACTTGTTTATGCTGTGATGCTCTCAGATTTTCGATATGTCCATCTGTTTGCGAGTTATAAGCCTTTAATTAAGAAATCATTAAAAATAAAAAAAATTCTACGCAGATTGAGGTTAACTATTGATTCATCGCAAAATTCTACATCTGTTGTTAAAAATATGGTTGACTTTTCAATAAGTCAGACGTTTAGTATTTACTATATATATATATATATATATATATATTGTACTACAGCATGATTTTGTAAAATTATACTTTGATTTAACTGTTGCCAATTCCTGTGTTCTATTGACTTCTAATATGAAAAAGTCACAAGTTTGAATCGGAAATGTCGACAACTGGTAGGTCACTGGCTCTTTACACTGCATCAAGGTATGATATGCACATACATTTATTATTCACTAATAGTTAATAAACTTTGTTAATGATGATCAGATGCTCGTTTTCGAAGTTGTAATCGCCATTAGGCGTTTCAAAGTGGTCGGAAGGAGCAGCTACCCTCATGCGAAGAGTGTTGTACTCAAATTAAAAACTTGTGGGATTTAAAATATCACTACACAATGCATGTAAAACTATGAAATCAAATTCATATATCAATGCGTAATGATCAAATCTATTCTGATGATCTAATTTCAATTGTGAATTGACAAGGCTTTGGACTCTTTCAAAATTAATTACTGTTCAATTAATTATAATGAAGCTTTTTCTTCACGAAGTTGTGAAACTTTCTTACCCTTTCAAAATACATTTATGTCAAATATTGCACGGCTTTCCTCAATGCACCAAGTGAAAATTGAAAATGAAATGCATTGCAAGATCCAAATCAATTTTGTAAAAAACTACACTAAAGAATGTGTTTGCATATTAAACGATGAGTGCCACGAATTTCTCCATAGCTGATTTTCAAGTTGCTCACAGTAACAAAACAACGCGCTATACTCGGAAGTGAACCAAAGTCACTTTCGAGGAATTTTTAAAAATGAATTAGTTTATTATAAACATTTCTGCTTTTAAGCAATTGACTTGCGAAGGATTTTCAAATATTTCTTAATTAAACTGGAGTGCTTTTCATGAAAATATGATCATCGTCTGGGAACAACAAACCTAAATGTTGGTAAAATCAGTGAAGCAAAATCTACAAACTGATACGAAATATTGAATTTCAGCAGTTAAAATCGGTCAATGAACCATGTATATACTCATTAACAATCTCTTACTTAAATCTGTTAACTAGTTTAATTATAGATTATTCCGCTTTGAGAATAGTGTTCAAAACTACAAACCTTGCATCACAAAAAGGACATGCAACCATTTTCTGTAAACATACATCACAAACAGGGGGACACGCGGTCCCACAACAAAGAGTCCTTGAAATGTCTGGTTCATAACAATAGCTGGTAGAATGAGGTCGTGGCTTTCTTCTTGGCGACTGTGTAGAAACACCCGCGTTTAAAACGCGCATTTCTTGTTTTGTGACGTATCCATTTACTGAAGTGGGAATGTTATCCTTGGGATTGTCGAACTCAGACACAGATGAAATTGAAGGACATCGTGTATATCCCATAGATAATGGTCGAGGGAGTTTGCATCCACCTCGATCCAAACACAGCACCATTTCGCGCTTCAATTAAATGTCTATTCATCTAAGGACATAGGAAAAAGTGACAATAGTTATTAAACGCAATGGCCAATTGGAGAAAAGTGCAGCGCCGCCAGCGACGAATAACGTAACTAATTAGTGTTCATAGACGTAAAATTGAATTTTCTTGACTGTGCGGCAAACGAAATTCGAATTTATGTGAAATGGAGCGGCAACATATTGCTTGAGAATGACCTGATTAATTGATTATATGTACACAAACGTAAAGAAAAATGTTTGCAAAAAGAGCTTTGTAAGATTGCGATTGAATACAAAGTTTATCTGTTGACCTGAAACTTAGTAACAAAGGAAAAAGGTACGACAATATTAAACCGCTGTTGGAATGAAATATTAGAAAAATGCAAAAATATACTTATAACAACAAATAACTAATATTCTTATTTAACCGCAAAAATTGTAAATGATAAAACTTATTACAAGAAAATCAATTTTATACAAGAAGTTCGACGTTCATAGATGAAGTAAACAATTATTTTAATCACAAATATCAGCTTAGCATTAAATTCTCTATGATAGTAAGTGGACAAAATTTTCTGCCAGTGCGCAACTAAGAAATTCACATACATACATGTGCACATACATTAGAGATTCAATCACTTAAGAAACCGTTTATTAATAAATTGCCTCTATCTCTATGTATTATAACTCAAATTGAAAAAAAATCAAAACATGAAATAGAAAACCACAAAGAAAGCAATATCACTAAAATATAAAAAATTTTAGGATAAATTAATAGTAAGTAGCAACGTGATTTATACAAATGGCAGGGCTATAATGCAATTATCTAACAAATCCAACCAAATGATGAAAAATACAGGGATTTAAAAGAGAAAACTGAATTGGGTAAAAGCCACGCAATGTTGACTAGTGACAGCTACAGGCCGGTGATTTCAAATGTGTAAATGGCCGTAAAATTGATCACATGAGAATCTACTATATAACAGAGTCAAAATACACAAACAGTAAATTGACTATTGCATGCAACAGTCATAAGAGAAAAGCGTTTGATTCACAGGAATTGGCGAGAGTGTAAACTAAAAAAGATAGTCTAAAATATTTCACACCATTAAGAAATTGGAGGGAAAATAGATGTAGCGTTATATTTATCGTTGAAGAATTAAATGAATTTCTTTTATCGAACAATGATAATTGAAATTTGGGATTGAATTTCAATAAATATTCATTAATTCAAATTGTCTATTAACCTTGAATGCGAATAAATAATGAGACGTGCACAAAACAAAATGAACGAAATTCTAATTTCAAACTAGAAAATAACATTTCATTTCGGAATTAGTACAGGCATTGATAAATGCTAAAAATCCATTAGATTGTAATTGAATGCTGATATTGAACACTTTTAGAAATGAAATGATACTGGTGCAACCAAAGTCATTAAACCCGACTACTTAGAACATGGCCCCTAAATACAGTCTATAAAAGGAGACATTGAGTCAAAAACATCGTATTAGTTTAATAAACTAGGTGACCTGCGCCTTACGCCTACTGCTATGATTACATAACATTGACATGGTATTAAGAAACACAATCACGGATTACGCCAACGAGTGCGCAACGGTTACTAAAATTTATGACTTTCTCAGTGTTGATTGACAGCTATAAGTAAAAACTAGAAATAATCAGTTATTACAAAAAGTAATGACAGTGATTATACCATGTGATTCAAAGCCAAATATCTAATAGAAGAAAGTATAGGTCAAGACTAAATGCACTTAAACGGGAAAATTGCATTATACTAACCGTTTCAGTGCTTCATATATATAGTATATGCAAGTATCAAAACCTTTTTGTAAAATCTTCAAAAACAAATCAGTTTCAAGAAGTTCAGTTAAGAATTGTAGGTTGCATTGATATTGGATAAGAAAGTGCGTGAGATCACAAAAACTGATTTTTTTCAAAATAAATTAATCATTAACCATACATTAATAGAAATGTTTCAGGGTTGAAATTTGCCTGAATTTATAAAACAAAAATGACAATGTGAAATAAACATTTAACCAAGAAAATTGAAATGGAAATTTTAAGCAAAGAAATTATTCAATAGCGTAAACGATGAACCGGATAGTTCTATCACAAGGTGTGGAAATTGCATTGTATTTGGATATTGCATTAAAAATGCGTGATCCTGAAATAATGGGAAATTGCATACTTTTTAATAAAAATGTCTACCCGGGCATTTAAAGGTTTAACGCTTTTCATTTGTGAGGCGAGATTAGTCGGATTTATTGCAATTGTCAATCACGTTGGAAAATGCAATAAAAAACTCTGCAAATAAATCGCCGCGAAATGCATTGATGAATGGACAAACGGAAATTACATTGAAAAATGAATAACAATGTGACTGATTTAATATTTATAGTTCAATTTACTTTTTAATTTTCAACAAGAGCAGGAGAGAATGAGATACACTGCCTACTGATGCCAAGAGTGCAGAGTTGGATAAATATTTAAACATTGAAAATAATTGTAAAAATACACCCACAATCAAGAGGCAACGATCACCGCCGGGGTAGGAAAACTAGAGATTTGTTCTCATTTCATGGTACGCTAGACTCGTTAAAAAGCAAAAAAATATATTAGCCTGTATTCGTACACGCCAAAAACAGGTTAATTACTGATTTGGAAGAGTAAATAATTGTCGCATGTTTACATTACTACTGCGCGTACGGTGATGTTAATTAGCTGAAAAAGAATATGGTAATGAAAAAACAGAAAAGACGTATAAAGTATATACAACAAACAAACTACATTCACTTGCAAATTTTTTCCTCTATTCATGACTATATTATTTATTTCGAAGAAAAATCTCACTAAATAGAGGCATTAATACTTCACTGTTCTCTGTACAGACCAATCCATTCTGCGTGATTATTTCGAATTGAGATAAAGAATAACGACATATAAAGGTGGATGAATGTGATAGGGTAGCAAGGTTGGCAAAAGAGTGTAATTTTTTACAAAAAACATTTAAAACAATTTTTTTTGCTCTTAGACAGACTCGACTCAATGTATTAGAATTTTGTTGAAAACACATACAGTAGGAAACAGTGAAATATGATCACATTCATTTTTCGTTTCATAACTGTAAACAAAACGCAAAACTTACTACTTTTTCAGTAGAAAATTGGTTATGAAAAGTAAGAATACACGAAATCCAAATATTATTTTCCAAACTTTCCATAAAGTTTTATATAAGTTTAAAAAAAACATTGCAAAAAACACTTGTTTTAAACATGTCTTAAACAGGTCCTGTTTAAAACATGCCAACCCTGTGTGGAAGGAAAATATAAACTCTCATTTCATGTGCAGTTTCCAGTCACAAAGTCTTTGTACACATCACTTGATAAGTAATCATTTTATCACACTATGTCTACGACTAATTCTTACCAATATGAGTAATGAATCCGTGAGAGAGATTAGAAAACTCGTGAAATTATATTTTACAGATTGCAATTTACTTCGTCTTATTGATTAATTTGCATCAAATGTCCTAAGGGGCCAAGAGGCATTGGTAGACGATAAAATTTTGTCACATGGGCTCCCAAGATTTTTTAATAAAATATGCTCCTAAACCTACTTTACTGATTTAACAGCTGCATGGGCTTTTTCACTATTACTGGAGGAGGATTTTCAACTTTAGTAAGAGTAACGTGTTCAATTCAAAGAGAAACTTTCCTGTGTAAGAAAATAAATAGTTTTAATATAAAAGTTTTATTTGAGTCGGAGAAGATTATATCACTCTGCTCCAGTATATCAAAGAAATACATATTGAGAGATCATCATCAAAAACTAATTTCCAACGAATTTCCAACAAAACCAAAGGCAGCACCGATTTATGGAGAGTAATAAACAACGTATTATTAGTTTCCTTGATATACATATGATTTTTAATTGAAAAATAGAAATTTTATCGAAAATATTTACTGTGTCGAATAATATGAGAGATTACACTAAATCAAGTAAGACGAATGGAAACTTACAATTAACATGGTGAACTTTAGTGACACTATAATACTCTTTAAATACTAAAATTGCGATGAAAACAAGTTTTGAATAGCGTTTTATAAAACGTAAAAATTGTGGCATACAAAATTTTGAATGAAAGAATGAACTTCGAGGTTGGGCACACCTGTGATCGTAAAATAAATATTGCCCTGCTGTAAAACATTCGACCAGCCCGCAACAGTTTAGTGCAGCTGAACCAATTATAATAAGAAATCAATTGGAAGAATTAACAATATTTCAAATAATACAGTTTAAACAGAAGCTTAAACAAAGCTAAACTAGAAAAAGAAAATCTGCCCGAATAATACGGGCGTCCGCCCGTACCTCATCATGCTCGCCCAAAGCCACAGGCTTTCCTGCAAAACACTACTTCGGGGATTGTGAGCGTTAACAAAAGTTACAAATCTCAACCCAAATTATATGTTGACGTAAAGTGATCAATGCATTGTATTGATGTCATATATAAAATAATATATTTAACTGCATTTAGGTTAGTAGTTAAACAACCAATGCAATGAAAACAACTGCATTGCCAAGTAAACGCGCAAATTCTACCGCCTACTAATGAGTCATTGCAAGCGAATGTTGTTATAAAATTAATTCAATTTCCACCACTAGACAATCTATATAGCTAGATCTAATAATCACAGAACGACGATTGATTTATGGGTTACTTATAAATCCTCTAAGGCTAATATTAAGTGAAAGCGCGCACCCAACTAGTTTGTGCAATTTATGGTATAAAAGTAGTGGAAATCTGGTACAAACCTGCTCTGACCATCTTCATCGGTTTCCAAAAAGTTATTTTCATACTCTGAAGACATAGCGGTCGTAGAACTGTCGTAAGCATCGCGATAGACTGGTGGCCGTGAATGTCCATTTAAACGAGCTAAACATTCATATTCTTAGTGATCAAATACACCTCAGTCCAAAAAATGATTCAAATTTTTTAAACAGGTTTAATTTAGGAGATTAGGATTGGTCAGGCACAATTAATAGGCAGAATTACGGTCGAAGAGTTCTCTGGCTGTGCCAATGCACTCTATCCAGATGGTTGAAATTTGAAATGTTTCAGAATATCAGCATTTAAATCATACAATGACCTTATATTTCTCTAGATATTAATTCTGCGTAAAATGTTTAAGGTATTTTAAAGACTACATTGAGAAGGAAAATCTAAATAAAAATCACAAATTGAATAAAGTTGATTTGTCGAAATGCATTGAAAGTTAGTCCATCTTTAACTGTTGATCTTGTAAATATAGTAAAACAATTCTAATTAAAAAAAGTTTTTGAGGAAATTGATTTTTCTCAGACTAATCTTTGCAAAAAAAATTATTGCATTTGCAGCAATACCGAATTAACAAAGGCTTACATCAGCCGTTGACATGACCGATTGGAAATCATTTTCCTATTTTTGAGGGTATATGTAAAATTCGGATACA
The DNA here is from genome assembly GCA_900660155.1 of Hofstenia miamia. Taxonomy (NCBI): domain Eukaryota; kingdom Metazoa; phylum Xenacoelomorpha; order Acoela; family Hofsteniidae; genus Hofstenia; species Hofstenia miamia. The sequence continues at coordinate 635,364 of CABFPE010000079.1, forward strand.
CGTCATTAAACATACTAAATTAATTATATCTAAAAATAATGCACTCTTAAAAGGTTAAATCATAAAATGCTGCCACGCATAAAGTAAATCTCAATACAAAATACAATTGAATAGATGTATTATAATGCATTTAATTGAGCGTTGCATTCTAACTGACACTTAAGATTGTCTACAAGAGGCATTTCGATATGTAGATGGCTCTAATAAATTTCAGCCAATAAATGTTTGGTAATCAATAAATTGTATAGGATTTATGTAGATGTATTTACTTAACAAATAATTGAAACTGGTATTTATTTTTGTATTGCTCATTGCAATGAATTTTGAATTACGATTTTTTGACAATGTCAAATTCAAGCGGGGGTCTTTCAACAATGTACAAAACTTAAATAAACTTATAAACAAAGTTTAGTTTAGTACCAGGCAAACCTTAAAATTAAAGTGATTAATGGTTTTACGCAGCCATCTAAATTCGATACAATTGAATATGACAATACAGGTGCGGCTTTAGGGGGGGGAGGCACTCGGGAGCCAGTGCCCCCCTTTTTGGGGATTCTTAGTTTTTTGTAAAAGTATCTTCCTCAAATATTTTTTAGGTTGATGTTTGCAAGTTTCATCCAACAATTTAAGGTGAGCAATGCATTAATTTGGACATTTAAAGGTTACATTTTACAATGAAGTTTTCTCTTGGAGTTATTTTTGTTTAAATTTCCATTTTAGTTTAAGTTTTCTTGAGAAAAAACTGGTTGGTGCCCCCCACTCCCTGTTTTAAAAATCTTAAAGCCGCACCTGTGACAATATCTAGATAAATGCCTAAAACGTTGTTTTTTAAATGTCTTAGCACATGGATTTCTTAAACCAATAACAATTGCAAGAAATAACTTCGAAAACAAATAATTGTTTTAAGGAGATACAGAAAAGTCTAAAATTCAAATAATATAAATTATCCTGGCAATATTAGGCTTATATATTAAAACAAGTTGGAAATTGTCGAAATTTGGTTGGAAAAATTTTCCGTTCTGGTTGCCTGGGTAACCACTAAATTAAAGGATACAATAAAGCTAAATTAAAAACGGTAATATCTGTATAACTGAAGTAGTTATCATGTTATATTTTACCTCTTTTTGTAGAGAATAACATTCTTTATACAACTACAATAATTTTCTTAGTATTAAGTTTACGACTATTTCTAATTTGCATAAGTATGGATACCTCATTAACATGCAAAATGTCATAAAATCGCTGAACTAAATACAAAATGGATTTTTTTCTCATTGTTAGTGTATAGAGAAATTGCTCTGAAATATTCTGTCCAAAAATCAAGTCAAAATACAGAACCAAACATGAGTTATGATTCTAGGTAAATATGAAAAAAATTGTTAAAAAATTAAATAGCGTGGCAGTTCAACAATATTCAGATTATCAAAAATTGTGTAAATCTTTTTGAATTTTTTGAATAATTACCCAAGAATAAGAAATATTTTCAAAACAAGAGTTAGGCAGAATTATATAGGATGGATAAAATTTTTAAAATATACAAAAAATAATTGATAAAAATTGAAAGAAACCATTTTTTCTGTAGGGGAACCCCCTTAATAGGTAATAGAGGTGGGCGCCGCCGTCATCGGACTACTATTGGCAGCGAAGACCTGATAAGGTCGGCGGCGGCGCAGCCGGCTGAGCGACATCTATAGAATTGGATTAGACTGTATAATATTCCATGTAGATACCCTATAAGGCCAATAGCCATGTAAAAATCTTATATGATGCAAGCAGTATTGTGAAAATATCTATCTCCAAAAAGGTTCCTCATGCACTTACAAGCAATCTGATTAATAAGACACAACCCAATCAATGTTAAACGTCACTACCACATCAAACACATTGAAAGTATTTGAAAAATAATTTCACCAAATTCATAATGATTCCCACACTCCACTCACAAATAATCTTTGCAAGGAATAAAATCAATTTTGTCTTAATACTACTATTCAACAATACGATAAACAACCATTTAACCTTTTAAAATGTGACAATGTATTTGGCGAAACATAAGTCATATAATCAATTGAAAAGTTGCCATTGATAAAGCAGCCACACCCTCATGCCAAACATTTTGTTAACACATAATAGAAAATTGTTACTATTGTTACTCTTAAATTGGTTTTTCAATATTGAATCAAAACAAATTATCGATCATTCAGTGGGTTCTTAACAATATGTAATGAATATTTAAAATTCACAAGAATACTCACCATCGTTTCTGCGATTGCGAGGCAAATCTAAATACGATTGGTTAATTAAGTTTTAACTGAAAAATATTAATGATTATACAAATGAATGAAAATCGAGCAAAGTCAACAGACAAACTGAGTTTTTCATTGTCGTCAGAGATTTTCAAAGTTAATGCAGGCGCGGTTTAAGAGAGAGGCACCTGGGATTCAGTCCCTCCTCTTTGAAGAAAACGTATCTTCCATGTATTTTAAATAAATTTCCTATTGATGTGTACAGGGGGGTCACCCACAAAGTTAAAGTGAGTGACGTCAGTGTCTGCGCTCAACTAACATAGGTTTTCAGGAAAAAAACCTCCATAAATTTTTTAATTTAAAAAGGAAAAGAGATATCATTTACTCAATGCGTTGGGTAATAAGTGCAACTTGACTGCCACTGAGTGATGCAGACAAGCTTTTACATTTTACAATACAACTTTCCCTTTGAATGATATTTTTACAAATTACAATATATTTTAAAATTTTCTGGATCCTAAAACCACCCCTGGTTAAATTGCTATGATTTTGGAAAAACAATTTGCGGAGAAGCATCCTCAGTCACCCTCAAGCACATAAAAACAATAAATTAAAAACTAAAAATGAAGGATAAAGTCGTGAGTGTGAAACAGGTGTTTGACTTGCGGTGACGAGATGATTAGCAAATGTTTACACCTCCAATGGATTTGGAGTAAATAGAAGTAAACAAACTTCAACGGTGTCTAAAATACGCTCACGGTGATAAACATCAACATTTTACTATCTACAATATTTTATTGCAAACAATATAGTGCCAACACTCAAATGGCGTGGTGTGGGAAAAGTTAATCTTGAGAGAAATAAAACTATCAAAACCAGGATATTAAGCAATAATTTAAATTTTCAAAATTTCAATTTAGATGACATTGTGTAAATCTTATTTATAGAGGTGAGACATATATGGAAAATCGTATTTTCAAGATTTACAAAGCATTGATCTTTGAAATCATACATTAATAAAAAATTAAGATTGAATGTTAATCCGATAAATTTATCACGTTAATGGCTGGTTTGCGATGAAAAAACATTCAAATTCCTCAAGCGGCTTGGCTTGTAAAAAACGCGATGAAAGTGCGCTCTAACATCGTTTAAACTTAATTTTAATATACCAAAATCAATCTTCTTAATTCAATAACATCATAAGGATGGAAAAATTACAATATTAGTTCTAAGGATAGATGTAACTGAAGGCTTATTAACTGCATTTGTAATTTTGAAAAGAGAAAATTTTCCTAACGATTTCAAAATTTATAGCTGTTAAAAAATTGAAAATTTTTAATAAGGAATTTAAAATAAAAAACGATTTAAAAAAATGTGTTAGAACACAAAAGCTATTTTACTATTTAAAGCAATACAAATTGTTTTCGTAAATACTATCACCAGCAACAATTTATGATTGCAGCTTTTGCAAAAAAGTGAATGCGGCTTTATTAATCTAAGGGGGCCGTAAACTTTTAAATCACAGTGGTTTCAATGTTATTTTGGATCTGGTAATAAAAGTTTAACAAAAATTGGTTTTGATGTGCAGTATTTTTTTTTGAAATTACTAAAAGATATATATTTTACAATTACGAGTATTTTTTTCACGTTGAGAATTTAAAATGTACATGCGAGCTTAGAAATTGTGGACCCAGTGAATGACGGTCTGAAAATTTCAACCTGGGTCTATGTTTAGATCTAAGCGATAGATCACCAAGAGTTGATTACAGGTATCTACAAACCTGCTTACTGTGTAACAACTTAAATAAAAGTCTAAACTGATTTGCTGAAATATATTTAAACAAAATTAACTTAAAAACTATGATATACTGTCAAAGGAATATGCAGGCAACACAAACTTATTGAAAATAAAAACAAGCAAGTCAGTGAAAAACCAAAATCAAAATAAATTAAGAAAATTTTGCTTGTTAGTTGAAGAAGAACAAGGAGTTGTTTATGAAATAGCAGAGCCTAATAAAATCGTATATAAAAAATAAGTTGGAAGAATGATTGCAATTAAAAATGAAATTGGGGGAAGTTGTCGAGAAAGGTGAAAATAGAGTGGTACAAATTAGGGCACATGTTGAACAGTGTTTGCAAAATGTGATAATTATCAGAAACAACAATAAAAGCGGTGCGAGTTGAAACACGAAACAAGGTCACACCACTAAATGTTAAACGTTACACATTAAACACGAGTAAAGATATTGTCACATAACCGGTCTTGGAAATAAAATGCATAAAATATTTTAAAGCTACAATATTTTTGATAAAAGAATTTGACAGCAGAGTGCATACATTGACATTGGCAGCTATAAACCTGAGGTGCATACTTGATTCAGACGCAAACGAAAAGGGGTGCCTCAAAGGGCTAGAGCAGTCCATCCCGCCCCGCCAACAATCTCAAAGGTGGCACTTATTTTTGCATCAAATCTTTTAAAATTTAAAAAATTTAAGCTTTGTTTCGGAAGGACCCCTCCAATAATAACATTGTTCTTTAGCTCCTCACTTGATTATACGAAATGTTTGGAAGCAAATCATTATTTGCCTTTTAGGATAGGACGAGGGATCTATTAATCAAAGATAGCAGATTTATTTCTTATGCGAATGCAAAAATGTAAAACTTAAAATGCATGATAGGATAAGTGAGTTCGATGGGCTTTAAAAGTTTTGGATCTTAATTTGTGCTTCTCTCTAGAGTGACATGCTCATGTAACTGAATTCAAAACAATTAAACTTATGTTTTCATCCTGAGCAACGCTCAGGTTTTTATTAACACCATGATTTAATAGAGACAAAAGCGCTTTGAAATCTTCGAAAAAGCAAATGGCGCTTCTTGATACTTTTACTGTGGATCAAGGGGTTAGCCACATTTTTTGATGTTAAACACCAAAATAACATCAAAACTAATTTCAATAGCCGAGAAAATTTATAGGTCACATTAATAGTACAACCTCATTATCCAGAAAACGGCAATGCTTTAAACAATTATATTTGTCAATAAGCACTCAGAAGCATCACGTATTAGTTGGATGGTCGAGAACAAAAATTCAGGATATGCGTGCAAAAAATGAGAGCTTGTGGGTTCGTGGATGCCAGCAATGAGCAGCTGTCGTTGAGATTGAAAATGTCATACAAACATTCATTTTATGTTGCTGCATCGACATGAAGCTCTCACCTCATTATTATATAAAATCAAATAATTCCACTTTTTTAAGATTGTGGCATATCGCAGGGACAAAACATGCAGTGATTACGCGTTGGTAAGAGAAACTACATTTTAAATATTAATAGAATTTGTAATTTAGATGAAGAGAATGTTTAGGTGTAAAACTTTATTAATATTTAAGTTAACAAACCTATAAGTAAGGCTTTTGCATTAACCGCGGTGCGGAAAGTTTTATAAAATGTCTGCCGCGAAAAACTCGAATTATTTGGTAAACAACTTTGTGTTTCCATAAATATTAACATACTTATTTGATGCATTTTTAAGCAAATTGTCATGAGCGTAACAATAGATTACTTATTAAGCAATCTATGATGCCATTTTAATTCATGTGCTTGCCGAAATATAAACAAAATAATAGTAGAATACTTCAAATCCACTTCTCATCTAATTATATGTAAGAATAAACTTAAAAAAAGCAAAAACTGAATCAACATTGAAAATATTCGATTATTTCTGAAAACTACAAAACCTGAACTTTTTTAACATTTCAATTAGCTATTCCTACAATACTAATAGCGTAAATACTTACAATAACACTTGCACTTCAAACCTGACCTCGTTCAGAATCAAAATTGACCTTATGAAAACCTAGTTCATCCCTATTTCCATAGGGGAAGGGAGTAACATCATCCTCTTCTCGAATTACATTCCCCTTTTTTTACACCGTACCTGAATGTAAACATTGGTTTAGTTGTAAACATCTTCAAAAAACAGAAAATCTAATAATTATAGTCAGACTTAAGAAATCATGCAACCATACTAACATATTAATTTTAGTTAAGATGGGATTTGATAAATACCAACCATAATACTAGCACAATTTAAAGAAATGTTGAGATAAAATTGTCGTTGGGTAAACAGTTTAACCCTATAATTATTTGAAAGCTAATCATAAATCAACAAACCGCTTGCGATTGACAATTGCATAGATAAAGTACATTAATCATATACTGCTATTCCCGCCTATCATTTTGATGTTCTATGATGCATTTCACATATGGAATGAAGGAAAGCAGTAAAGTACGGGTACCAAAGCCATATGGATATAACACGTTTTTTCAACTTAATATCAAATTTTAATAAAATTGATCAAACTACAAGGCTACTGTTTTGAGTTGGAGTTGACACACGCTGACTCAAACCTGACCAGACCTGATTAATCCTGATCGACATGATCTAAAAATTCTAACCTTACTAAACACTAACACCTACTAGCAATTAATCCATCCCATTTCCATTGAAAATTACCAAGATATGAATTTCTCAGTATTTCCCTAGCATAGTCTCTAAAATCATATAAAATATTTTTTTAACAAATAGTTCAAATACATTAAACATTTAAATTGTTTTAAACGCTTAAAACAATTTTTTTTGCTCTCCGACAAAAGCACTTCAAGGTAATACAATTTTGATGGAACCGTAGTAACCATTGAACTATGATAAATTTATCAACATTCATTTTTCGTATCATGCACGCAAACAAAACGCATGTTTCAAATGGAAATGAATAAAAGGGAAACACTACATTCCAGCGACTACATATGTAATGTGCTACTGAGATGAGAAACCGGCCTAAATAAGGCTTTAAATGGGAGCATGTCACATAACGTAGGCAAACATTTAGAATGTGAGCAAATAAACTCAGTGAGAAAGTTCAATGCTTCAGTAGCCGACGTAATATTAAATGTAACAATATTCAGGTGTGAACATTCACCTATTAATGCACCAAACTGTTGTTTTTGGGAAGAGTAAAACACAAGAAAAATTGTAAGAGAACGTGGACGCGTCACGTGCTAAATAAAAATAAACTGACAAATAATGACAAGTCTATTTGTAGCGATTACAGAAACGTTGAAAACCGCACACACACACACTCATTTCACAACAGCAAAGCGGCGTATATGGGTCAAAATCTCGATAAAAATAATTATGCTTCAATTGTGCTGAGAGTGATTTAGATAATTCACAAAATCTAGAATTCCAAATGTGCAACTAAAAATCAAAGAGTTCAATATTAATATATTGCATGAAACATGCACCCAGTGACGATCTAGGAATTTACAAACGGAAATAAAATATTATTCTGACATTAACATACAATTAAAAACTGATTTTAAAATCACAGGGATAAATTGTTAGCAGTAGAGAGTAACATCGAATGCTTGATTAACTTGATATGGATCAGGTTCTGGCATCAAACTGTTGGGTCGGTTAGGGTCGAACTTGCTTTTACGAGCATTTCTTGACTTCAACCTAAACGTTGTTTTGTTCCTAATAACCGTAACCGCCGATATCCGATTTTTCTGTAACTCTAAAAACCAGTAACTGCCTTGGATTTTTAAACGCACGGAACAAAATATTCAAAATAAAAAATCGAAAATAAAAATCTAAAAGTCTGAGACATTAAAGGAAGGCTTTTTACGATTAATCGAATTATCAAAGACTAAATTAACAAATTAAAAAATAGGCCCTTTGGTTTTTCCGGGCCGGTATTATAAGCCCGTAATATCCATAGCCAACTGTTTCTTAACTAAAATAGCATGACAGTCATAACAATAACAACAATGTTGTTTACGTCAAAAACCAAACTAAGTACTTAAATTTTACAAAAATAAAATCATACTTAAGTCACGTTTCCAGAAGAAGTTGTACCAATTCATCCCAATAATTGACAACACATCAGTGTAAAAATATTTTTAATGTTTTGCTGATTACTCATTTACTGGAAACAAGTTTTAATTTATCATAATAGTACACTAAAGCCCTTGTAAAATAAATATATTATATTGATTATATGATTTCTAAGTACCAATTTACATATTAACACAATATCAGAAAGTGACAATGCAATGAAACTCTTTGATTTTCAATAATACAATTTATTTCATGTGGCTCAGTGGAAAATTTTATATAATATGTTGTAATTGTTGTTGTGAATCTACATGAGATTAGTTTTTTTACAAAATACATATAGATATATAGAATAGATAGAAACAAAATACATATCCGTCAATTGACCTAGTATGCTTCAAGCAAATCGTTTTAAGAATTAGTATCCTCGAACAACTTTGTCCGTGCCCGGTACGGGCCCTACCCTAGTTAGTCTTAGTTGATTTGTTGACAAATTTGTTGCAAAACGGTGCACACTGCAATTAATAAAATTTGTGTCAGACAGAATAGACTAATATTCGAAAATCTTGGCCATTTTCGGGCATAATCATAGCTCTAGAAGAGTTTTAGTAGTGGGTGGGAAATTTCAACAAATCATTGATTGGTTGCTCAAAAAGTTACTGATGCTAATTACCGCTCGATTTGAAAAAGATCCAAGGCGTTACACATTGCAAATGAAATTTTGTTTCGAATCGGGTAGGGATATACGGTAGTTAATTTTCATGTAGATTTGGGAAATGCATGCTCTGATCGTTTTGAGATAAAAATGAAATTATGCAAGTGAAGGAATTAATTTTTTATGATTAAGAAAGTGTGTACACAAACATTGAATCCGCATTAGTTGAGGTGAAGCAGGAATTTAACGGATATTTGTTGATCTTGGTTTAGCGGATAACAACAACAAAGCGACTTTATTAGACGGTCAAGGTGGATAAGTTACACCAAAGCATTAGTGAGCAGCAAAAACGCCCAACTCGATACACCAGGACTGTGCAAGATTGAAATCGATTTGATTCACTTTTAGATAAAATATGAACATAATATTCATTTACAAGTTTTCTTGTAAAATAAAGTATGTTCAGCACTGTCACCTTTCAACACTCGCCTAGCGTTCTTTGTATTCCCACTAGCATTCTAAACCTGTTCGCTCGTCACCGCGCTTTACTACAAGTATCCAAATCGATTATTTACAATAGTATACAACTATCGCTAGATGCTATGCTGAAAGAATCGCATTTTAGGAAACATGACATATCATTATTATTTATAACAATGAGGAAGAATACAGAAAATCTAAAAACCATTACAATATCGATTGGATTCGGGTGAAGAAACAGCCAATTATAAAATAAACAATAATAAACCATACACCGAATGAAAACTTTCAAGCCATCACAACTTTTATAAAATAAACATTTCACACGCGATATGATATCAACTGAAGAAATAAAATTTAAAACAAATTCTTAATATTAAATAAATATTAGAATCTAAAATACATTACTTAATAAAAGAAAAAAATATTTAACGTGCGCCATCTTTGGAAGTAAAAACGAAATTTTTATTAACGGTGACCAATTGAAGAAGGTCTAACATAAATGATATATTCATTTTACACTGAAGCTCCATTCCAGTTTACTCACACAATGTTTAAACTATAGAATAACGATATTTTTGAGGGCATGCTAGACTAGCGTAAATGGAAAGAATATGTACTTTGAAATAAACGATTTTCATGTCAAAAATTCCAGGAAGTAGAAGAAATAGTTATACACGTGTTTAAAATTGTAAAACGTATTCTTGGTGGAATGTTCTGTAATTTGTCATATCGTTATCATTACTTCATTCATAGGTAATAGTAAGTTACACCAGAACTTTACGAAAGTGTAACACAAAAACAAAAGTACTTGTTTAGAAAAGTGAAAATGCGCTGCAAAAAGATGTGGGATTTGATCAAATATATTGATTAACACTTGCAAAAACACTCACTGTTGCTCATTCACCCCAATTGTATGAACCAAAAACAATAAATTAGAGCTGTTACATAATTGAGTGATTTAATATTATTAAATCTAATTAGTAAAAGCGAATTGTTTATAATTACATAGCTTCCAGACATACTGTATTTTATCCGGATAACCTCATTACCGCAGATGATTACTTTTTAAGGGTGTAATGCACAATCAAATGTGTAAGACCAAAATTAAAGACTTGCACAATTTGTAGAAAGGGGAAGGACAAAAGATTTTATTAATATAATAATAGTAATAACTATAAATGTGTTACATGTTTAAGTGTTCATAATAATTGGCAAATGCATTCATATTTACAGTGTCGAATTTTAGGTTTCTTTTATTAATAATTGGAAATATTATTTAGCATTACCATTTATATTAACGATATTTAGTACTCAGTCTCTCAATTAGCCACACATCGAATCACTATTTTTTCCAAACATCCTTATATCAGAGATGGACATGGGCCGGGTCTGGGCCGAATTCTAAAAAACACTATTCCGGAATAGTCCACGGGAATACATTGAATTTTATATATGTAATAATTATAAACTTGAATAAAATTTAAATTTTGGAAGATTTACAGTAGTATAATATATACCTCGTTGCAAAAAAAATGGCCACGGCCTGTAGATTTCAAAACACGAATAATTCCCTAATAAGGCATTTAGCTAAAAATTTCTCAAAGCGAACATGGTAGACAAACGTCTCTAGATTCAATTGGTAGCACACACAACACGATTACTTTGCAAAGTACCTGTCAACAGTTAGTTTTGCCTTGCACAACTGCAATGAATCAGTCAAAGCGAGACACACTTGAATTTCTGTACAAGCACGTGTCAACGGACCGCGAATTTTTGCGACCATGTTCTGCAATGAACGGCCGAACTTTTCGTAGGAATATTAAAAAGTTGGAAGAAGGTGGGACGTTACAAAGGGAGCGGGGAAGTGGCCGACCCCTAAAAATCACTGGAAACGAGAAGAAGCGACTTACGCAATTTGCCTTGAAAAATCCGGCATTTTCAACGAAAGAGGTAAGAGAAGTTTTTGTTCAGAAGACAGGGATCCAGGTTGACCAGTCAACTGTATACAGAACCCTACGGACTGCTGGCGTTACTAAAAAACTGGGAAAAATTGTCCCTCAAATTACCGAAAACCATAAGCGGAAACGTTTGGAGTTCGCTTCCTGCTGGAAAAGCTATCCATTTGAGGACGTCTTCCTATCTGACGAATGTGTGATCCAGCTCTATCGGAATAAGGTGGCACTTTGGAGTCCGCGGGGGAAGAGAGTGCGAAAACCGTTTCCAAAGTTTTCCCCCAAAATCATGGTTTGGGGTGCTCTCTCATATCGAAGTTTTTACCTCGTAATTTTGGAACAAGGAACTATCAACAGTCAAAAATATTGCCAGATCGTCCAGAAATTTGCTATGGAGCATGCTAACTTGGTTTATCCCGATGGGTGGATTTTGGAGCAAGATGGTGCGACTCCTCACACATCAAGGCAAACTCGTGAGTTTTTGGAGGAAAATTCTATCCAAATCTTACAATGGCCGCCAAATTCCCCGGATATTAATCCAGTAGAGAACGTTTGGAATATCTTAAAAACAAATATTGAGAAGAGAATGCCAAAAACCAAGCTGGAATTGATCGAATTTGTTCGAAATGCAGAGCACGAGATAACCCCTGAAGTAAGAAGAAATTTAATGTCTTCCATTTCTGGACGTTTGGAGCGCTGCATAGGAAACAACGGAGCTCTAGTGGAAAACTGAATTAGTTGTATGTAGTGTGTCCATTTACCTTTGTTTCACTGAATATTTGTTTTCACATGTATATAAGTATATTGGTAATATACGATTTTCCAGTGGCCATTTTTTTGCAATGAAGTATACTTTTCTAATTTTCAATTTCGAATCTACAATTTCAGTGTTACGATTATGAGAAGTATCTATCATGCCAAATTTTGGTGGAACAAACCGACAAATTAAAGAAAACCTTTGACAAATATAAAAATGGGCCAAGTTGGCAATAATTTAAATGGGCCGGAACCGCACCTGACTTGGGCTTAAATTTTAAGGCCATGTTCTTCTCTGCCTCATATCTGGATAATGTAGCATAAAGCAACGGCTGACCAATTATGCTCTACCAAAATAGCCTTATATTTCGCATAAATATGCTGTCTTAACTATTAAATTACACTGTATCATAAATTCATGTATAATTCTTCATCAGCACATAAAAGTAGGTAACAACGCAAAGAACTGAAGGGCAAGCGCTTAAAAATGCTTTCTCGGTTTTCCTGGATTGCATCAACGTTTGTCCAAGCTTGAAATGAAAGAATTTTATTAACCACATACGTCTATATTATTTAACTAAACTTGAATATTTAAAGTTACTTAGGTATTGCTTGTCTAATAGAATATAAAATATTTGAATTTAAAATATATTAATGTGAAGCTTAAGGTGTGTCCCACTATCGACTTTTATCATCTGTCAAGAAATCGGCTGATAAAAGTCGATAGTCTGAACGCTCCATCCGATTTTTTGGCAAACCAGCCAAATTACTGTCATCTGATAATTTATCAGCTGATAAAAGTCGATAGTCTGAACGGTACTAAAACTAGTCGAATAGCTACTTGAAACTAATTGCTTACTTCTCAAGTAGGGAACAGACTTCCAAAACGTAAATTATTGTGGTTGAAATATTTCAACTTCAAAATATGCAAACATCGTTTACATTCCAATGCAAACCAATCCATAAACAGATGTTGTTGTTTTTCATACTGTCAATCAAAAGATGATAATTTATCATCTGATAAAAAATCGATAGTCTGAACGCTCTTCCAACTCCGCTTTTTCTGATAAAAAATCGCCAATGTGAACGAAAATAATTGCATTTTCGATTAAAATCTGCTGATAAAAGTCGATAGTGGGAACACACCTTTACGCGATTATACATGGATGCGACACTGTTTCAAGTTTAGGCCGACACTAATCAAAAAGTGTCAGGGGAAGTATTAGTATTTATTGAAAGTACACCTAGTATGCATAGTTTTGATTGCTTTCTAATATTGAATAATTGAATTGCAATTCTCTCATTAAATGAATAATTCTGAGCTATTGGGATTATTTCATGCCATATTTCAATGCACCATAAATTATTCTACCTTGATTTATGTTATTTTATGTTTATGTTTTAAGCATAATTGATTGGACCATCCTATAGGATATATAAAAAACAACAACGTATGGAATAGGTGATATATATCATGAAATCACACAATAGTTTGATATACATATACACGTATACATACTTGTACATAACCTTATATGCGGATGTGTATTAGCAAAATCAATATATTACAACATCCTAGATTTTTTAAAACACTGTACCAAGAGATTATTGTTCTTGCTATAAAATGATTACTAACGATAGCAATTGGATCTTTGTACAAGAGACACTAATTCTTAACTGTGAAATAGGTTAATGAGAATTGGAAGAATGTTGATGAGAAGAAATGCTTTCGTCATTAAAATTTTAAATTCTGAAATCTAGACATTAATGTCTATACCTATATCATTTAATTCAACAACGATGAGCACATGCCTTTTTGTGAGAATTCAAACCAGAATAATAATACATTTAACTAAGTATAAAACTGCCCTAAATGGTTAGTTTGTTGATAATTTTGAAAAACAATGTCAAGAACAGGAGTAACATACATCTTGAAAAGAGGACCTATGATGATATTTTTGCCTCTGGTCGATACGAGTAAACCTTTCAAAATTCTAGTTGAGTCGAGTTTGGAGTCGGATTTTGATTTCAAGTCTGTCTACGCACATAGGCTTCTCAATATCATAAATACAATAAAAATTATCAACTGTTTTCCAGCACTAACAATGAATTCTAGCAGGTATGTACGTTTGACACTAATAATTAGTAATTATAGATATAGCATTAACCTACCAATGCTAGGCATTAAATTTAGGTAAGGAACTCCTGTCAACTATCATTTGAAAAAAGTAAGCAGTTTTTCATCAACTTGAAAACGTCATTTTTTAGCTTAAATTTTATAAATGAATAGAAAGTGCAAATATTCATGTTAATACTTTAAAACATACGATCATTTGCTAGACAATATGGGCCAGGACGATTTCTTTGTAGAAAGTTTTTTGAATCAGAAAATTATATAAAGTTTTTTCAATTAGGGAAGCATACAATGTATTTTTTAAAAACAAATGAACACTGTCAATGTTTAAATTTAGAGTACTCGGACAGCCCTGCTTGAAAATGATTGATAGTTTTCTACTAAGGAATTTTTACAAACAACTCTCTTAATTTCGTAACTCAGGAACTCCATTGCGAAGTAGGAAAACTCTAATATGACATCTTTGAAATTCCCGTTTACTAATGTTGAAATTATGTATTGAATTTTTTTTCGATTTTCTTTCAAAAACCGATTTCTGTACGAAACTACTTTCGTTTTGGTTACGCGTATATTGGTTATCCTTGAGGTGACGGACTTCCAGAATTGGAGTTACAACTACCTTTCAACGCCAAAAAAGGGAAATACAATTGAAGTTATTTATAAATAATTGAATTTTTGTATTTTCTAGAAACTAGAACCCAAACACTAGACAAAGAAAGATAAAAAATTGTCTCCGATCCCATAATGCACTAAAACTAGTAAACAATACCCCGTTAAATCAATAAAATTAAACAATGCATATTTTAAACAATCAGCCAATAGTAAAAACCAATTTTAAACAAGCGCATGAAGGATTAAAGAAATTGTTACATTGAGAAATTGATTGTCGACAATAAAATAATTAAGGAATGAGGTAAATAGAGAACAAGTACTAGGTTCAAATAGTGAACAGTGAAAATGGAAAGATTTGTACTGAAAATATATTGCTCGCCTGTAGCGAGCTGTTAACAGACAGTGGCAGAGAAGTGAGTGACGGATGATTTAGCTGAGAAAATGGGAAACGTCGATGAGTAATCGACCCCTGGGTGTGATACATTAATGAATTCAACACTTATCGCCAATTGAAAACAATATGAAATCGTGTGAAAAGAGCAACCCACATGGCGGCGCTACTAATCAGACGGTGGTAATCACAGCTAACCTTTCACTATATAATGATATGATAGCAAATCAGAATTTAAATTTTCTACCAATTTCATAACTTAACAAAAACAGTAACTAAAAGGAAAGCAAAACAAAGGTAATGTGCACATTTGAAATATTGTAACATGAATTTTAAGAGATCATGATATTTCTTCCATTCTTTGTGGGGTTCTGTCAACTAATATAACTTTTGCTTTTTAGTTTACTTTCTATGTTCTATTTTGATGATAAAGTTTTTATCAGAATTATTGCTATTACTGCCTCTTTTCTTCTCAACTTGACGTTCGTATGAACCTCACCTTTGGATACACCCGTTTCAGAGATTCTGAAAGCTTTGCTTAAGACTATAGTTGCACCTAACAATGCAGTCTTCACTACGACCGCACCTCCCCACGTTGGAAAGCTTAATTCCTCAAAATACCTTAATTATTTACTACTCTTAGTGCCCCAACTATTACTGGGATTATATAACTTTTTGAACTACACATTATCAATTTCTGCAAACAGCTCTCTTTATGTGTCTGTCCATCTTCCTCTTGATTTCAACATTTCTGCATTCTGGTACTGATAACATGTTTATCATTTTCTTACGCATTCCTCGCTATGTATGACTCCTTGCCTCAATAACCTTGTTTTCCCATGTTGAAATCTCACAGTATCTTCACTTTCTGTTCCTCTGACTCCATATTGTATATGCTCATAGAATTTACTTCCTGCTTATAAACCTACAAGATCCCATCATACGGCCTACTTTGCTGTAGCTAAATTCACACATTGTGTACAAACTTCACACAATTAAACAATATATTGTTCCCTCTTCTATCCATATGTAAATCCAGTCCTTCATGATTACTTGTTCCAGTGCTGTTTTTATCAAAAGTTCTGTAAATCTTTTCAGCATTGCTTTCAAATTTAAACAAATAAAACATTTTATAACATTTATGTTATGAAGTTGTGTCCAGAACATTAGCTTGACTGAGTGACTCTTCTATAAAAAAACTAATGCAATGATTATATTCAGTTAGTAGTGTTTGCAACTGCTTCCCAATTTTATTGAAATTTCTTCTATGAAATACAAGATTCATAAAGGATTCGTTACACAACGAAGAGCGCTGTTACACCCACCTACAAAGCAGGTCGACAATGTGCTCATATAACCCTTCAACATTTTAATTTGGCATTGAAATATTTCCTAGAACATGCTTCATAATTTAAAACTAGAAAACAACCGATGGAATTCAATACTATAAATTCTCGCCAAAATTCAACCTATCGATCAACAAAACTCATAAACAATATCTTTTAATTACATTAGCCTGTCGCTTTTTATAATATACAGAACTTGGGCAAAGGTATATGAAATTGAAAATATGAATTTAATATTTAATGATTGACGATATTATTTAAACAAAATTCCACTTAATTTGTTTGTGGGAATAAACTGATGGGTGATAAACAAGGAGAAATGTAACTGTCCCACTTTAAATGCAAACTTGAACGAGAACGTTGTTAAAGTAACCGATAAGAGTAAGCGATAAAATAAATTGTTATACTTTACACTGTTTTTGCCATTAATGACAATGAATGTATGAATGACTGTGGGTCTGGAAGATTAATTAACTTCATGTATCTCTAAAAATGGAAATACAGCGACGAATCTGATTAAGTATGAAATAAAATGGATTTGACTGCTGTTTTAAAAGAGTAACACTAAATGGTATATAATTGTGGGAGCTAATCAATTAAATTTCCAAGCAAAACTTGCATGTGAAATACTCTCAGTAATAAAAATAATAATAAAAGTGAGAAAAATCTACAATTGAATGAATAGGATAACATATACACATACACATAGTATAATCACAAGATTTTACATCAAGAATAGAATATCCTTCCAAACATATAAAGTATTTTTCGCCTATGTATATATATTTTTTTAACCAGTGTGTTTTGAATAAGTTATATGCAATATTCTCATGAGTTATGGATATTTTACAATAATTTTTGTCTATGATGTGAAAATTATAGATAAATCCGACTTCATGAAAATGAAATCTTAATTACAGATAAAAAATGATTGAGGCTTCCAAAAATAACATGCCATGCAAGCATCAGCCCATCGCAAACCATAACGGAAAATCCACAGAAGAGATGAGTGCAGTCCTTTAATACACTCATTGCAAAAGTTTTTTGAAATTGCAATGTATTCGTGAATATTTAACCAAAAATATTTTAACACACCTGCTAAAGAGCGGATTACTGCGGAAAAATTCCATGCATTGCGGTAATGAAAGCACAATGCTGTGGTTGGCGGTAAATTTTTTAATTTTGTGATCTGCTCATCTCTAATCTACCGATATAATGAAAATTCATGTATGCCTAAACATTGGAATTGGGATGGCTAATGTGTACTAACATTAATTCACATTGTTAGAATTATATTTGCTAATAATTCAGTTTATGTTGAATAGACTTTTAAACCATGTGGCCCTATGCAAGTATTAAATTTTGAACATAGCAATATATTAGTTGAATTCTATGGTAAATTTTCTGAATGACTATGGATACCAGTGAATGACTGCATTTCTAAGAAAATTTAAACATAACTGCCAATGTAATCAAAATTAGCTAAATTTTAACAGGTTTTTATTATTAAAAAAAACATTTTAAACGTTTCTTCTATTAAAAACTGTTTTAAAACGCCTGAGAAATTAACAAAAAACCGATTTTTCATGAAAAGCTATATTTTTCTTCATGACCGTTTGGACCAAGGTCCATTTTCGGCGTTTTTCATGCAAAAGACGGTTTCGCAGCGGAATGTAATACACAGCTCGCTTGATATGTTTACTTATACATTACATTGCAAAAAACAATGACAACTACAACAACATGTTTAGTTTTGCCAACCCTGAATTTTAGCTTGAAGAATTAGTTCTTACTATTAGGGAAACATTAAGACATGCTTAATATTAAGATATACATAGATTTTTATGATGAAATTGTTGATAATGAAAAGAGTAAAGCAGAAAATATTGAAAAAGAAAAACTTTAACTAAATTAATTCTATTTGCTTAAGTAGACGATGTTCAAATTTAATTTGTGCGAGATGAAAGTGTCAAAAAGTTATCAGTTATGTACAATGCAGGCAAGCATCAATACACACAACAATCACTCAAACATTCGCAGCAATTGACACTTGCTAACGCCCAGATGTGAGAGGTCCAAACACTCTCTGTTTAAATACCCATTAACTGAGTTTGCCAATCAAATATACAATTAAACGAGAGTTAAATTTAGCACGATATATTTAAGTTCTATTTGGGAAATTTAAGTCAGTCCATCTCCTGAAAAACAATATTGAATAATATTATTGGTTAGTCTACTAATGTCAACCAAATAATTTATCAAAACACTCGCAATTAATACATAAATACAATTTGTACACACCAATACGTCAATGATAACAACGAAAGCAGAATTGAAGCAACAAAAACCATTTTCCAGTATCATACCAAAACAGATTATAAAATATTGGGAAACCTTTGTTGAAAAATTCGCACGGAAATGTCTCGATTAACTTCGTTAATGCAACAACAATTATAGAGCACGAATCCAAAGCAAATTTTATTTACAATCGCTTGTTATTGGTCAAATAGAAAAAGGATAATTTAAAAAAACTTTCAAATGAAAATCATAAGTAATAATACAACTAAATTACTTCATTTTAAGTCAATTACAAAAGAAAAGAATCCATTAATTAAAAAGTTTAGCTGCGATGTCAATGGGGGATAAATTACAGCTGTATCATCTAGCAATAGTATTAAAAATCATTACAAAGCAAAAATCTCTCATTAAATTAAAGAGAAATGTGTTAAACTTTACTACAAAGATATTTTTAAACATGCTGTTGAAAGCAAAAAGAGGAAAATGAGAATATATGCAACACTATAGTCTTGAAAAATAATAAACTGCCAAACATATAATTGTTTCAATTCAGTAAAGCAAACAATAAATTGATAAGTTAAAGTAAATAATAAATTCAACTTCCAAATTAAACGATTGAAACATACAAGAAAATTTTAGCTTTCGAAAAATATGTGGCAATCATGAAAAATAGGAAGAGGGGAAGCAGTTCTTTTATAGCATATAGCTTAGACTTTCAACAAATTGAAATATCACGGTTCTTTACGTTTTGCATTGAAATCCTAAAATGTATTGGACAAAAACCATTTTTTTAGTTCCAGGGCTTTGATTTAATGTATTTCACCTCAGAAAATGTTACTATATAGATGTAAATAAAATTTGCCTATTTATTTCATATCACGATTGTCTTCAGGTAAAAACTTGAAGTTAGGTTGTATATGTGTTTGAAAGTGTGTATGTGTTCATAATGACGTAAGACTATTCTACTTTAGGAAGTAAGTTTCAAGAAATGTTAAATTTATAAACTTAGTAAAGTTGTAATCATTCAAATTATTGGCAATTTCTTTTATTCCGCTGTAATTGATGGAATAACTTTCCTCACTTACGATAAAATAGGCGGAGGCAACTGGCACATTAAATGAATGCATGAAATTATTCAAAAAAAAAATTGCTTGTGATACATGCTGGTAGAAGATTCACATTTTCTGTAAAAATCGATCCCGAATTGATAGGACACACTATGAAAGAAATAAAGACTCTATATTTGGCATTGACGATGGCACATTTCAATTTCTATTCGAAAGTGGCACATCGAAATATTGTAGTATTCAAATCTAAATTTCATATAATTCCAATGCAAAGGAATTTTATAATTTACATACATCAATAATATATACATCCGCGCATATTAGATGAGTGAAATGCTGAATTTCTGCCCTATGAGTCGGGTCGAATTGTGAGTCAAAATACCTGACCCGCTTGACACTATTGTCTATAATATATTGAGAAATTATTAATCAGCATTTCATATTTGTAATACCACTGAAGTATTTAGTCCCCAAGAACCACACTGCTTGACCTCCCAGGAAAAACAATTAACGCTAAAGCCAATCGAAGTTGACCAATCAAATTTCAGTTAGTTATATTTCAGCAATTTTCATTGATTTTAATTCAGATTTGTTTCTTGAAAATCGGTTCATAACCATTTATAGTTCAATTTGCATAAAAAAAGTTATAAGTGTTTTTATTGAACAAGTACCTACTGACGTAAAGACTATGACGATATGTGAATGATAGAAGCTTTAAGCATTATATTTAATCAATAAGTCAAAAAATAAACACTCTCGGTAGAAATTATATCCTACACATGCCTTATTGTTATGTAACGATTGTTCAAAGTGGTCTTCTGAAGAATGTTTTGAGAACAACAAACAACTAAAATGTATGCCGCAATATTGTCAAAGCAAAGGCACAGAAATGAAAGGAAAAGACATTGACACGTTTTACATCAATCAAATGACTTAATAACCATTAGGATTCTGCGAGACCAGAATATTATTGGTCACAGAACAAAACTGCTATTGTGACCAAAATTGGTAAACATTTGTAACATTTTTTAATCCATGGTACAAATTGTTTCATTTATAGTCAAAGGGTCAAGTTAGTCGCTGAAAATTTCATTTCCAGTCGCCTGGATCTGCTTGGTCAATAAAGAAATCATCAAATATATGTAAAGCATCTCTTCTCAGCATTTTCAGAAAAATATTTCAAAACAAAAATTAATGGATGTAAAACACTGATTTTGAATGTGCCATGCCATTTTGTTCATTTCATGGAAACGTACCTATGAATATAAAATTGGAAGCATTGACAAAATTTTGCAATTGACAAACCACACTTGAAAAAACTAATAAGAAACAATTTCCAAAAATTGATATTGTTGATCATGAATTGCCCCAATTCTAAATCTTGTGACAAGTAATTTAAATAACGACAAAATATTTACTTTGAAAGGTCAAGCTATTAGCAACTGCACTCTTCTCTCAGTTCAAAACCGTTTCGAATTCGTATACTATACATCCCTGCATATGCATATAGACAGAGTCCTACTATATATCATGAAGTCAATAAAGATTCTTCATTTATTGTCTATGTATAAAATTGTGAAAAACTAAGTGAAAATAGAAATTTAATAAATTGCTCATGCACACGGCTAATGTAAGTTGATATTCGTGATATGTTGACCCAAATGTTTAACTGTCTCTCATCGACTTAGCCACAATGAGTCATTATGAATTTCAACGGTCAATGGCATTGCGCCGTCTACAGTGAAAGAAAAAATATGAAATCAACGTGATTAAAGCATATTTTATAAACATGTTATTCACACCATAGTCCAATCGTTTCGGAACTAGGGAAGATAATGTACAGTAGCCATTCAATGAAGTACATGGAATATGCTAAATGAAAGCTTACCTCTTCTGGGATTAATGACGGACTCTGTTTCCGTGGTTGATAAATCATCGGGAGGTAACGGACGACTAAAAAACCACATTATTAACAACAACCAGCCCTTCTATTATTTTAACAGATAATTCCAAAGTACAGCGTTTGATAACAAGCGACCAAACGACGTAATCACACCGCTGTCTAGACTCCCACAAAATAATATACAATGCCTTCGTTTATAACACGTCATGCACAATTTTTAATCACCTGGCACTCGACAGCTATAATTTCCCGCGTCGAATCAATCGCTGCATACAAGTGGTGGTGACAAGTGCAATATAAACAAGAGCAAACAAAAACAAACTAACAAAGACTAGAAACAATTATCCCTTCCCTTGCACTGACAGATTAATAAACTGGAAAATTCGATTTGGGACGGACACATGCTATTCAACTTATGAAACAAGTGATTGACCTGAGCAATGCATTGTGATTGCGGCAAGTAGAGAAAATGTTGAAAACATTTATAATAGTCAATAAAAATCCATTTTAAAATGCAGCATATATTTCGTTATTCAGTTAATAAATTATGTTGAATATATTTTATAAACCCATATAACTGATGTATGTATTATCGCTTTTTAAATTTCAAGTAAACTAAATGATTGCAATGCAATTTGCTAATACAAATCTCTCCTCTGCAATGACGGCTTTACAAATATATTCAAAAAGAAATCTATATTGCGCACGTCATAAAAAACTTGCTTTCTGTTACTGTAATAATGTCATTTTGGATTGTCTTAAAGTCTGAGTTAGAGGTCAAATTAAGCACGAATTTCTCTTTCAGATATTTAGGATACACTAAGGTTTAATTAGGGAGGCCTAAATGCAAAATTATCACATGATTGGGTAGTGTAAAATTTGATGAGTAATTCAGGGCAAAATTTTATGCCGAAAAAACGCTCAATATCAACATAATATTCTATTCAGGTAAATACAGCGGTAGGAGTTCTTTTGTGAATCGACGAAATGATAGCAGCGTAAATATATTTTCCTGGCCTATTTGCAACCGTGAGGATGATGCATCTGTAAAATAAAGGCACCAATTAAAAATAAAAAATTTAGTTAAATTTACACATGTAAATTGGACAAAATGCAAAATTAAGTTGATGATAATTGTAACGTGAGATTGAAATGCGATTTGTCACTCTGCACATAGTTAGCAGTTAATCACACCAAATTCGAAAACGGTAGTCTAAAATTAAAAAATTAAGCTTCACAAAAAAAACTGATTTTCAAATCGTAACAAAGTTTGAAAATTGTTAATAATGACATTTCTAGGACAAACTGTTGCAGAAATACCTGCCAGTAAAGCCACTTTCGTTTATCTTTTTACAACGATGTAGCTTATTATTTTACTATTTGGAAATGTATTTGAATAAAATCACCCTACAGATATCTTAAAATACCTATTCAGGCATTGCTTAATCATTTTTGATGCCGCATGGTATTTAATACGAATTCTTAATTAGACCGAAAAACGGTGAAAATGTATATAATAATTCAGTTTTCTATAACGTTGATTACGTTTTTATTGTATGCTGAATATATTGATATGCGAAATTGACTTTAATATGTCATTTATTTTATAATTAAAAATCAAAGGTTTTGAAAACGCGATCTAAAAAATTTTCAGCCCCTAATGAAAATTGAATTAATTGACTAAGATTTCGATAATTGATTACCGTAAAACTTCGAATATAAGGTGCACTTTTTTGTTCAAAAATTTATTGAAAATTAGGGGGTGCGCATTATACATCATCACTGCCTAAATCATTCATAAAATTGTCAATTGAGTTATCTAAAGCATAGTCATCATGATAGTAAATGTTATCAGCATCAATAGTGTCAGGCAAGGGATCGGCTTCATTTTCTGCATCGGCGTCTTCTATACCATCGAGGGCATTTGAAATGTAGCATTTGAGAAATCCTCGCTTGATAATATCAGGAGTGTGCATTTTACATATGGCTACAAATTTATGCATTACGCAACAATTTAAATTTAGGGTGCGCACTATACACAGGGGCGCAGTATATTCGAAGTTTTACGGCAATTGATCTGTATCAAATGATTGATAGAATTTCAGCTCTAATAGGTTCAGGAACATGATATTGCCTAAATGAGTGCAATAGTTTTTAAAGCTGATAAAATCGTTACAAAACCTGGAGCTTCATTGGAAAGTGTTAATGTAGATATGGAAAATAAACGAATAATCGAATACTTGTATGTGATCAAATCGATCAAACGTAAAGATAGTCACGCTAATTTTACAAGTCATCATTTTCTTAAAAGTAAGCAATTAATGTGCGCTAAAATGTACTTTCTCTAAAATGAGCTGACATGTAAAATTTCGTTCAAGAGTGATGGTAATAATCTGCAGGTATATTTCTACAATGACATTGTTTGCAATTAATTGAATTCTAAAGGCCAAAAAATGAAGCGTTATTATTTCGTTAGTAGTATTGTTTCTGAATGTGTTTTTTCCGTTGTGGTAGTAGCTAAAAATCACATTACAAACCTTCACATCAACACATCATAGAATTTGTACACATAAACCATTTTGATGCCAAGCCTGAATATAGCTAAAATTTACTCACATTATATTGTACCCTATCATTAAATTCCTTCTGTATTAACTTAGAAAAACTGCTTAGATCTTAATGTTCCTGGGTGATATACTCAATAGCCAATTGATTTAGTAGGTCATCTACAGATTCTGACACCTACTTTCTCTGAAAAATGTATAAAATTTACGAGGATCAAGATAGCTTAGTCTAATCAGATGTTAAATACCAAAATACTACATAATTTAATGCAAATAACCACTAAAATTATCTATCTTACAATTTTTATAAAATGTAAACTAATTTTGAGATTTGTAACATCAGCAGCATAATACATCATAATACAATGCTGTCAGAGAAATATTTGATTGAGTAATTTGAGTTATCAGCATAAAGATTTATTTAAATTACAAGCAAACTAGCTTTTAGATATTAAGAGTTAATATTCTAATTCATCAAAAAGTTAGAATACGCTAAAAATTGATAAACGGAAAACAAAAGGATTATGAAATTGGGGTTTAAGGACATAAATTTCAATCTAATTGTAATTTTTTATTATAAAAATAATCAGTTAATACATTTAAATAGCAAGGTTTACTAAAAACGCACAAAAAATCTATTTCAGTTCCATATAGGTTAGAAGCTACATGAAAAATATCAGGTAAATGACAACCTATATTGAAATTTCATAGAAAGTCACCAAGAAAATAATTTGCACTTTTACTTTTGATAAATTGCGAAAATAACAGACAATCCAATTGGATTTAGTTGCCTTGTCCCAACATTTTGAATAACACTGTTAAAAATAGCGTGCAGCGATCTCAAGTGCACGATGCAATTTGCAAAATAAACAATAGTATGAAGTAGTAGATTGTTTAGATTTGCATTTTTTATATTCAAAACACGATGGCGTCTATGTAAAATAACAATGATGCCTTCCTATCTATGAATTTCAGTAAGTATTACTCATTTTCAAACGTGCTGATCTCGAAGATGATAAAACTAGGCCATAACTCGGATTGGATTGGGTTCAAGACGTGAAGAAATGTGATGGGATATTTGGATGAAGCCTTAATGTACTTAAGGACGGGTAAAAATTTAGTCATTTTATTGGGAGGCAACATAGACTGGCTTAGTAATAAAAGTAAATTCTTACTATATGTATATTAGACTAAAATACGTCCTCAAATAATCTACACAGAAATTACACACGAATGTTTTCTGGTTCTGTATATCAAATGCATGCAAAGCCTCAAACGTTACTTAAAATGATTAAAAGCAAAAATACAATTAATAGACATAAATATTGAATTAGTGAACCTGGAATATGGTGGAGGAGGTCTCGAAAAGTCATCACTGTCAAGACATGAATTAGATGTACCATCTGAAACACTGCTGTGACTACTTTCAGCAGCAACAAGCTAAATAAAAATTAATTTAATATTGACTCAAACGGAACGTCATTGCAAATAATTCCTCAAGAATCATACCCATGAAATTACGCGGCCATTAAAGCATGGCAAATTTGTTGCTTCATCGTCTATTTCTTCCTTGACGACACTAAGCAAGATGAAATAATTGCTTCAAAAAAAGACTAACCCAATATCGTCGTCCATTGATTTAAAATAAAATTTGTAATTTGGTTTATTAAGATTTGTAAGAACATTTTTAAAATCCGCTAAAGTTACACGATCTGAGGGAATAGGTAATTTAACTAAATATGGTGTATTTTCATCGTCAATATGGTATATAATTTTTGTTTCATCAGTTTCACTCATTCTTGGTATTCATTTGTAAACTGAAACTGTCTTCTTCTGCATTTTATAATGAAACGATGATGTAAAAGAAGATCGAACGTAAGAAGTTCGAATGTCCCGTTATGAGTTCTTTTTTAGCGTTAACAAATCACTTTTAATATATACAAATAAGTAGTAATAAATTAAGATGGAACAACTTGATTAGAAAAACCTTTGTATTCTAGAATTCAATAAAAATATTTCTTGAATTTTCCAAAGCTGGGATTTCATAAATGTGAAATATTGAAAACTTGAATTTGTATGTTAATTTGAACTTTTAAATATTACTTACATTTTCAATCACAATCAAATATATGCTAACTTATAAGCTCAGAATTACATTTACATGACAACATTAGTCATACTAATTCTCAACTGACTGTCTAGTTGCAGATTTATTTATATCATTTCATATGGTATAACCAAGGGTTCACTTGCATATGAGAGTAGTGAAAGGATGCAAATGTAGTCCCATATATAAAATGAACAACTACATATACAAAGAACAAAAAGTCACATAAACATGGTGTAAAAAAAATTTTAGATTTTTGCAATGGCAAGTTAACTCTCAACATTCTTAATATATTATTTTTTGAGACATCTGCAATAAATATTTGCTCATGACATTGAATGAAATCTGAAATTTTGTAGTTTCTTCAAAATAAATTTTTCTTATCAAATATTAATTTTTCAAAAGTAGACATAATTGTTCAGAAAAGTGTAATATAAATGTAATTCCCAAATTACAAAAGCACTTGAAAAAACTTCTCCAATCTCACCAAAATCTCCTTCATGCCAATTGATTATATTTTTTTAAATACAATATAAAAGCAATCTCAAAAATTAATGATTTAAAAATTCCAATTACAGCAAGCCATATAATTAGGGTTAGCAGGTTATTATCTACAAGTAAATATACTTACTAGTAAGTTACTAGTAACTAAATTAAGGTTACTGAGGGTTAATAGCAACACCTCCTTTCAAATGACTCATTGGGTCATGTGTCTGAGCTAATCAAAAAAATTATGATGTGTGTTTGCTATAGCATGTATTAATGCAATCAAACAAACAATGAGCTACCAACTGGGCATGTACTTAAAAGATAAATTTCCCAATGATTATAGAATATGCAGGACATCCGAATATTAAACAGGTTCGTACAGTTACTAGTACATTATCAATTTTGAAGAACTGACTAGCAGTGCTTCACATGAATATATATATATATATATATATATATATANTACAGGTGTAATTATAAATCACGAAATATATATAGGTGCTCTGGTAAAGGTTGTCAAATATATATGGGCACTAAGCATATGGGGGTGCTGCATATTATTTTGAATCAAGACTGGTCCCTAAGCATGTTTTTTTCAAATTTTTATACAGAAATGGCTTAAGCAAATAGCTTACTGACACTGATGAAAAAACTGGCTAAAACCAGTCATGTTCTCACTAAAATAGTCATTTTTGACATAGGTGGAAGCAGACCTCATTTTCGCTGAAAGAAACTGCCAATATTGACTTGAAAATAATGTCAGATAATGAACAACACCTAAATTTTTTGAAAGTATAAAAAAGAGATCTCAAATGCCTTCATAATTGTTGAAATTGCAATAAATCCAATTTTTCAACAAAATTTTTCATTTATTTTTGAGAATTCTTCTAAACGTCTTCTAAACGTCTTCTAGACGTCTTCTAAACGTCTTCTAGACGTCTTCTACACCTGACATAGATGCAATTTCTAAATGTCTTCTAGGCGTCTTCTAAACCATTTTAAGACATGTTATAAGACGTCTTCTAAACGTTTTATTGTTTATTGGGCAGCCCTTCCTAATATCATCCAGGTATTTAGTTTATATTAAATATAGGATTGTAAAAAAGTAATGTCGTTTTTTTATACATTTTTTATACTTTTTTAACAATCCTATATTATCGGTAAAAAGTTTATATCCAAAAACAGTTTTATTTTATACTGAAATTGGAGGATAAATGTATTAATTGAAATGATTAGTCAGCAATATTATCATCAGAGTCTACAAAATAATCACCACTGTTATCAATACAACGTTGCCAACGTCCAGGTAATTTGTATATTCCACGTCTAAAAAAAGATCGATCTTTTGTTGCAAGCCAAGCTTCAATATCAGTCATAATCTCGTGCTGATTGGAGTAACATTTACCTCTAATAGCGTTTTTCAATGGTGAAAAGAAATAAAAATCCGATGGAGATAGATCGGGAGAGTATGGCGGATGAGGTAAAAGTTTAAGCCCTATTTCGGACACTTTTTCCATTGTTTGCCGCGCTGTGTGCGGCCGAGCGTTATCCTGTAGGAAGTACAATTGTGAGAAATCAGTTCTTCTTCTCTGTGATATAACAGCATTACGAAGCTTTTCAAGTTGAGTGCAATAGAAGTCAGATGTCATACTTTGACCAACCGGCAGAACATCCATACAAATTACGCCACGTGCATCCCAAAACACAGTTAACATGTGTTTCCTTGCTGATAATTTACGACTAACTGATGTTGTAGGCACATCACCAGCAGCAAACCAGCTTTTATTATGATAAGATATACGGGAGCCATTATCCCAGTATATCCACGTTTCGTCAATGGTTATTAGGCGTTCCAAAAAATTATTTCTGTTGTACATTTTTAACAATTCAAAGCAGGCCCTTTCCCGATTACCTTTGTTCTCTTCGCTTAATTTGTGAGGAAGCCACTTGTTGCAATAATATTTTTTGCCAAGTTCGTGTAGTATATTACAAACGGTAACATGACTAACATCTATTTCTACAGCAACTTCACGAGAGGTAAGATACTTGTTGCCTTGTAGCATAGTTTCAACCTGATCTCTAACATCGAGAGAGGGGCGACCAGGTTTATCGGCATCCGTTACATCAAATATGCCTTCTTTGAACCTCTTGAACCAACGTTGACATGTTCGTTTATTAACTATGCCTTCACCCATGAGACGCTCCATTTTGTCGGCCGTCTGAGCACCATTCAATCCATCCAAATAACAAAAATACATAATTTTTCGCAGTTCTTCATTTGAGAATTCCATGAGAAATAATAAGCAAGCTAAAAACAAGAACAATGATTGTTTAAATATATCATATCAGAGAAATAACATTTATTAATTACATTTTCAAAAAAAGGTCTACAAAAGCATTTCATAAAAAACGACATTACTTTTTTTAACAATTATATATATATATATATATATAATTTCTGAATATTGCCAACAACATATGAAAAAGTAAATATATTTTAATGACAATTTTTTCTATATTGTTTGTACAAAATACTTTTAATATGGCATACCAATAGCTAAAATTCTGAGCTACTAAAAAAATGGGAGCCTTTAGCCTTCATAATACCTTAAGATGTACACATCTTTGGCAAACCATTTGCATGTACTGAGCAATACATAATATTTTGCTTGCTGAAACTTACAGATAGTAAGACTTCTAGCTCTATGTTTGCATTACCCTAAATAGAGGTGAAATGCAAAACAAATTACCACCATGGACTTCTTCATTATTGTTATTATTATCAGTATTATTATTATCCTTATTATTATTATTATTATTATTTAATAAATTCAGCAAATTAATTTATTTATGAAGACTTAAATAATTAGTCATTGTTTCAAGATTGATAATTATGCTTTATTATTAGTTAATATTACTCTAACTTTGCTCTTACAAATATGGGAACATTGAAAATATTAAACACTATAGATTTGCACACAATAAAAAAATGCTATGATTCAATTTCAGTTGAAATATGCTGTGTTAATTATTACATTGTTTTCATATCAATACACCTAAAATAATGGACTTGATTTTTTTGTACTTCTATACACTCTTTTCCATTAGGTGTTACCATACTTTGAATATCCTTATAATATTAAATTGTTTATTAAGGATGGTCATATGCTAAAATTGTGAATAAAAATCATTTCACCAATGTATGATGATCACATTTATTACTTATTTATTTCCCAAAATATTAAAAACATAACATATGTTATTCATTTATTTAATATCTTATACAGTATATTGAAATTCCCATGCATAGCATAAGCAGATTCCTAGTTGAATATAAAAAAAGTGCAATTAAATATGGTGTCACAAGTGAGTACTACTAATAACTAACAAATAATTAACATAAACTTCAACACCTATAATTGATAGAGGAATAATCAGAAATAATGTATCTAATTTATATAATGATGCATACTAAAGGATGCAAATGGTTGTGTTAACCCAACCCAGCATATGGTCTTGGTAATTTTTTTTGAAGTGTATGTTTCTGTATCTGCATCTAGAATAAAGCAAACAAAATAAATGATATCATAAACTTAAACAGCCTGTTGATCTTTTAAAAGGACAGACATTTTCCACATTTTCAAAGACTTTTTCCAAGCCAAAACTTTGAAATTGTGAACCATTGACACATCTATTTATAAACATGATTGAAATTAAATGTTAAAATGTGTACTAACATGTATTGATGCATCTGAAGTGCTTGAAAAGATAAATTATTTTTCTTTGTAAATTAGAATTTTTAAAAACATTAAAATTCTCCCCATACCTTTTGTTTTTGTGCTTATAAGGTTTAGAGCACAAAGCCATTAAGTCATTTTGTAGGAAAGTCTGAATTCACTGATTAGGAACAAAAAATGAAAATATGTAATGTATCAGATTTCAGATATTTGCAATAAATTTTCAGTTATAAGGCTTAAACATTCAAATTTTTTGAAATTCTGGGCTACTAAAAGCTAAAAAGCACATTTATCTTTTTTTAAATTTGTGTAATAATAATCAATATTCAGAATAGTGATACATGTAATAATGTGGCATGTTCAGTGCAATATATTCAAGCTCAATTTACCACCCACCTTGATTAGTTCTAAGAATTGTGTTTGTACATAAGTGGTCCTAATGTAGAGTTGCTAGGGGATTTTGTTGATTTTATTCTCTTATAACATTACTTTGTATTATTATGTCACCATGACGTTATTAGCTAGTTTCGATCATAGTTTGCTGTTATTAATTTGATGTCCCCTCGATGGTGCTGATTGTTGCTCAAATTTAATTTTATGAGGGAAACAGAATTTGATCATGTTAAACTACATTGACATCTGAAGTATTGTAAACAAAGGCAGGTAATGATTAAACAATTGTATAAAACCTGAGGAAACTGTAGTGATAGTTCAATAGAATTTATCTACTCTCAACTGCTGTTTTTACCATTGTATCTTTTATTTATTTATTATCTCTATGAAACTTATNTGTGCGTATACGCTGCTTTTGAATTGGCAAATTTTAAGACTACCCTCCTGCTTATTACGTAAAATAATTATATTTTAGATTCAAATTTGACTCGCATTTGCGAAACCACTGCTTGAATATTCGGATTCGAATTCGTTTAGAAGGAATATTTTGCATTCCTTTTATAATTTGGTATTACAAGTTTTATCATGTAAAGGAAAATAATTATTTTAAGGATTTTTTTGTTTGTTCCTAAAATTTATAGTTATTGAATTTCATTGATTTATGTTTTCCTACTTAATTTTTAAACAAATTTGTGTCAGTTTTTAAATTTTGTTTACTAGAGTACTGAATGTGCTTTAAAGCTAGAGGGATATTTGGAAGAATTAGATTACTTAATAATTTGAAATTGGAAAATTAAAAATTTTGTTTATTAGTTGCTTTCCGCATCGCAAACCAAACGACCTTTATTTTCTCATAATACAAAGCGTGTAGCAAGCACTTTGTGACAAATTTTAAAGTCATGAAGTATGCATTTGAAAAATATTACAAGGTGCCTAACATAAATATCATTTTTCGATATCATTACAACTTGCCTAGTCTTTGTAAGCGGCCTAGCCTGTTTTTTTATCTAACTCTGGCCAACTTAGCCACTCCTAGCCCAAAACTGATTCTAACTCTGCAAAAAACAGGGTTTCAGAAAAATTAGTGTTCAAAACCTCTGTACAACCAGGAGGTGGGTGCTTTTTGTGTAAGCTCTCGCAAACGTATCAAGGTTCCATTTTCTTTACTGAAACGGTAAATTCAGAATGATACTGTAGCCAAACGTTAATCATCTTCCGGCTTCTACGACTAGAATTTCAAGAAAAATGGCTTTAAGCTGTACACTAAGTCTGGTATATATATATATATATATATATGTAAAGATGACAAATCACCACATTTAGAATAGATTCAAGGTATTCATTACCTCTGTGAAAAGTTTCAAATCACTCAATGGTTAAATAGGGAAAAATGTAATAGCAAAACTTCTATATAATATAATGAGTATGAAGGATTTAAAATGATTTGTGATTATTTTCAAAATAATAGAGTTTGTATGCACTATTAAAATACAAATATTAAGTTTAAAAAAGGACTCTGTCACCACCCCAAGCAGAAATGTGAACATGCCAACCTTTAGCCCATATAAGATTATATTGAACTAGGCAAAATATATTGGATAAATAAATGCCTAATGTTCACAATTTTGTGAGAGGCACTTTATTCATATTATTCTCAATTTCACTTACAAGTTATTGTAGTATATTTACATCCCTAATTTTAAATTAATAATATTGGTCAATTTAGTAATATTGTGACAATAGTTAATGTACAATTAGTGATTTAATATTCTTTGTATTCTGATTGGTTGCTTGTATGAGGAAGCCATTTTGTTTGTGTAATTTGAATATCAGACATCACAGTATCGTTTAAATATTTTGTTCTGCTATTACTCACAGTTTGATAATAAGTGAGTTACTGTTTTCTATTATTTGTAAACATGAAAATGTGTGATTTCTGTTAATTTAAGTTTAGCTACCCTAGCTTTCAGTTGCTTTTATTTTTACTATTAGAAATTTCCCTAGCCGTAGATTTAATTAACATTACTTTTTTAGCATTTTCAAGATAATATAGTTTTTCATAAATCACCCCCTTATTACTTGTTATTATGTTTATTTTATCTATGTATCTGATCATTATGATCAATGCTTAAAGTATCACTCTGGGCAAAAGATAGGATAACCAGAGGCTCTAAATGGCCCTCTGGTTTGACTCCTCTAGTCTAGGTGATAGTAGGTATAAGGTATAAGGATGAGTACAGTTAGGAAGCACAGTTTGCATGTAGCTATAATTATTGCATTTTCTCTAGTCTAAAATGAGCTGAGAAATTAGGTGTTGGTAATGGTTCATTGCTTTGGCCAGAGCCCTGATTCTGTAAGAAGAAGTTTGGAATTAACTTATTCTCTGAATACTTATTACCCATGGAATCAACATGCTCTTGTTTTCTCATTAGATAGAATTACATAATAACTAGTAGTTTCATCAGTTGTGTTTTAATATATCTAAAGATGGAATGCTTGCTGAGTGTTGCACGTGCTTCTTCCACAAGACAAGCATTCTACATTATATATTCTGGAAATTTTACAGTCTAGGACAGCCTTGGAAAGAATAAATAATAAATGAATTACATTGATAACAACAATTTGCAGGCATTAAAATTAGCATCTTTCAAAATAAATCAGCAGTTTCAAACTTCTTATCAGTGGATTGTTAAGTGGACATGTGCTAAGCAGGGGCAAAATTGAATGAATTACCAGTTTCTAACATACTCAAATTTGGCCAAGACAACTGAAAAATTGCAGAAATTTTTTAACAAAGGTCGTAAAAATTTGACTACAATGTGCTGAAATAGCATTAATTTAAATATGCTGGGCCAGATTCAAGTCAGGTCAGGCTTAGGCTGAATTTTTCTAACCCAGTTTATCTCTACCTGAACAGTTTTAGCATAAAGTACATTTACCCTAGGGAATTAATTTCAGTTCATTTTGGACTTGTCACTTTTGTTCTAACAAAAACTCATTTTGTTAAAGGCAAATTTGTTTTCACACCACTGTGGGGGTGGAATTGCTAGCATCCACGATTCATCAGAACTTCTAGTTTATGATATAGATTGTCAGAAGCCTGAATGAGTTCCTATGATGCAATATTCAATAATTCT
This sequence comes from Hofstenia miamia, assembly GCA_900660155.1. Taxonomy (NCBI): domain Eukaryota; kingdom Metazoa; phylum Xenacoelomorpha; order Acoela; family Hofsteniidae; genus Hofstenia; species Hofstenia miamia. The sequence goes on from CABFPE010000079.1 coordinate 669,533, forward strand.
TCACAAATAAATTCCTTTAATTGATCAATATTGATTGGATTAAGGGACTCTTTACTTAGATATTCCCTATTGCCAATAATTGGCAGTTGAAAGATATGAAGATCTTCGAAGAAAGGCATTTGAAAATGCTTGGTAGATAATATTTTCAGCAAACTTTGACGTCAGATAATCTTTAACACTATGGTGTATATGCAGAGGTGCACCGTCTTGTTGAAATGTTGTTTTCTGCAAGATTCGCTTATTTAAGAGCTATGCAATGACATATTTTTGTCCAAATATGGCTCACCATCTAGAGCTTCTTCAAATAAGTAATGGGTCAGAATTTTGGATAAATTAAATCATTTTCCTACGGTTCCTTTGGGGATGAAGTGATGAAGACACTTGTATCGTACATAATTATGACATTTCTGACATAGACTGAACTGTCAAGAATGGAGTGAGATTCATCTTATGACAAAACTGATTAATACGATGCTGAATCATGTTGACACAGATGTGGCAAACTCCACGTTCTTCAGCTCTTGAACTCGACGAATAATGTAAATGTAAAGTCTGTAAAATCTCTCAACCTGTTCCCTGTTGAGTTTTGAGTACTACATCGCCTGCAAACTATCAAAAGACTGCAAAAACCAAATGATTTTTCTTTCATTGAATTTTACACTATAATGGGTCCTATAGATCCTGAAATTTCATCTCAATAAACATAAGAATATTTAATTTTCAGGAATGGTTTTAAATTTTCAAATTATTGCAATTCACTTATTTTTGCTGGGGATGAATAGGAACACATGATTTCTGTGAGGTATTTTAATTTAAGCATAAAATTTAAAAATGTACTAGTGAAATTAGATTAGCATAGCTAAGGCCACCCCAGTTCTTATTTGAAACTGATTTATTTTAATTCTGTTCCAAGATACATAACCCTGCCCGAGTATTTATTTGATCAGAATTTCCTTACTAGAACATTTATCTGGGAATGAAACAACAAGAATAATTGTCGTCCTTGCTGAATTTTAAAAAGAGAATTTTTTGTTGAAACATATTTTTGCTAGGCACTGGAATGGATTTTTGAAAGATTGATCATTATATTGAACTATGATATGACAGAAGATACAAACTCCTATATACAAAGTGTTGCACATCTTGGTTGTTAGTGAACTAAATGATTGGCAATCACATTCGTTTCTAGTTATGAAGATACTGTGATTTTAAATCAAGTTCAAAATCGTCTTGATGTTAGTGTTGTGGAATTAACTGAGGAATTGAACGTTGCCTAATATAATCATGTGGAAAACAAAACCTCTTGATGTTGGGAATTAGCATTCACATTTTTTGAATCTCATTTGTATTTATGTGTTCTTTATTTGATTTTATGTTTTTATTTTGTTTAAATAACATTTTATTAATTGTTGATAATTATTCCTTTGTCTATATTGTAGTACATAATGCAAAAATCCCCTAAAAGACACAACATGCTATTATTAAAGCGTAATGTGCAATTTGAAAAAAAAATTGAAGAATTGCAAAAATTCTGTTTCCATTTTTGGAGTCAGTAGATGATGGTGAAATCTGTGCATAGTGCTGAATTTTAAATATTGAAAATTCAATAGTCTTATGCCCTGTCTAGTACCCAATTATGCACTTAGCATTTTATTTTATATTGGGCCCCCTCTAAAAAATTTATCCGTATCCGCCACTGATGGCCAGGGCGTGGAAAATCTCCAACACTGCCTGTTAATTCAAACCGAGTTATTAAATTCTTCAGAAAAGCAGAAGTGCATTGACGCTGTTTGATGATTTTCTCCTTGCAATACAACAGCAAAACACTAAGCAATTGATTTCTACATTTTGCATAGCAGAATATCAACTTCACTCGTGTTTCCAAATCCATTCCGTGTATTTCTAAAATATAGCTCCAGCCAAAAAAAATTATAAATAGAACTTTTTTCAATCTCTTAGAAACAAAAACACCCACAGTAACAGAATTTATATCAATCGTTGGCAAATTAAATTTTCTATAAGTTTATGTAAAAGAAGTTAGGAAAAATCTGTCCCTTTTTGAGTTCATCAAATTCTTCTGCATTCTCGGGTAATTTTTTCTTTAAATTTTAACAAATATTGCTTCCGTTTTTGCAGACTTTTTGGATTTTTCTTTTCCACATCGTCCTTCATGATCCCCAAACATTTTCTATAGGTACGATGAATTGGAAGGCTACTGCAAAAATTGCAGATTTTTTTCTCTGAAGAAATTTCTGCTAAGTCTTGAAAAATGGGGACTCGCCTCATCTTGCTGAAGAATCCATCCAGTCCGATCACGCCAGTCCGCAAATGGGATAAACTCTGCTAAAACCTCAGTATACTTTCTTCCACAATTTTCATTTAAAGACTTTAAAAGCTCAAAGATCCCCAAACCATGCATTTTCGAGGAATATTTCAGAGATGGCTCGAGAGGGGTTTTGTCTGTCGTAGACCAATGAGAAATTTTGTTTAAATGCAGCTGGAACATGCACTTATCGTTTATGAAAATATTTCTGAAAACTCCATTCAGTGACCATGTTTCACAGAAGCTAACCCGGTCTTCTTTCTATTTGAGTGTCAATGTTGACACTTTTTTCGCACGTTTTTTACAGATCACTGCCTTTGAAACTGTTCGGTACACTGTCGATGTTGCAACAACTTTGTTAAGGGCTTCTTGAAGACTTAAGTTCAAATGAGCGGTTGATTTCCATGTTTTGTAAAGCAATTTTGACAAAACTTACGTTCATTTCCAGTTAATTTGAGGAGTTGCCCAATTTCTTTCTTCCTTTTTTGTGTGTTTGTTTCAGTCAGTTGTTTGAAGTTTCTGTAAAATTTTTTCGGATTCATACCAGAATTGAAACCGGCCGGAAATTTTAAGGCAGGGGCTGGTAGTTGGCCGACAACAGTAAATACCAGCCGGCCGGTACATTATATTTGCATTGTATATTTAATATTTGCCAGTATATTATATATATATATATATATATATAAGCTGCTTTAATCTACAAAATTACACATGGCGATGCAAAGAGCTGATTTTGCACAATGCAAATTTAAAACTGTTGTAACTATGTTTCTAGCAAAACACAATTTTGATATTTTCTATTTATCAATTCTTTGTATAAGTTTCACTTTTGTATAGTTACATTTTTAAATGAATTTAAATTGTGTGAACGTTTCAGTTCGTTTAGTAAGTTTATTTTTGTATGATACTCAAAATATATAAGGAGTTACATTATCAATCATTATCTTTCATATTTCTGTTGCATTTGAAATCAGTCAGTATTGAATAATTTATAGCTACTCAAATAAATATATTTAAAAATTTTTTCGCTAAAGCGAAACATGTGTCAACTGAAATTTGTGTTTGAATGTCTTTGCAACCGAAAATCTTTCAAAAATTTTTTTAAGCATTCCTTCCAATATTAAAAAAAATACAAGGATTCAAGATGCTTTATCTGCATGAGGTTTCTCAAACTTCCTTCTTAAATCCTATAGATTACACTTTCATTATTATAAATAGATTCTATTAAGAACTGAAGTCAAATTACCCTTTCGAAGAGCAGAACAACTCAATTTATAGCAAATTAATGAGATATTCTAGAAAGAAAATTTATTTATTATTCTAGCTGCAATAATAGCTTAAATTGCAGATACTATAAATTTTTTTTCGAACTTTAGATATTCATAGGAACTCTTGAAAAACTAAACAAAATATTTGCTCTTTATAAGATAAAACAATAATTTTTTTTCATTTTGGCCAGTAAACGGCCGGTAATTTTACCGACCCTCCATGAGATTTTAAAGCAGGCTGGTAAATTGCAGGCACCGGCGCAACATGTCCCGGCCGGCCAGTAGCCAGTTCCATCTCTGATTCATACCTGATATCTTGAGTAAAGTTTTGCGGTCTGTGATTCAAGTAGAGTAAAGATATTGCAGTACGCTTCTTACATTTTCATGAGACATGTTTAGAAAAAAATTAATAAAGTACAAATCCTTCTCTGGTGTGCTTACGGGTACTGTTGTTGATTGTGCGTGATCGCCTAAATGTATTCGTCCGAGAGCATGACACTTTAATGAGGTGAAAAGACTTGTGTACTATGTTTTATAATACAATTAAAAAATGTGTTTTGTGACACAGCCTATAAATTTTCTCAACCTAAAAAAACAAAAGAATGGATATAGACAATTGCAAAATAATAAAATATTCAAAAACATTGTAAACAATATAATTAAAATAATAATTTGAAAGCCTCTGTCTTTTCTCTCATTGAAAGACTTGTACAAAGAGCTGATATCGATGTCACAAAATACCGTTGATGCAAAAGCAAAATAAGAGATTAGCAAGGCGATGTGCAAACATGTGCCTGAAGGGGATATCAATCCAAAGTTGTAGTTACAACTTTTAAGATTTCCTCAAAATAGTGAATTGCGGTACAGCATATTGTTATCCATTTCCATGTTCAATTTAACTATCAACTCAAGTCCAGTTCAATGAGATTTCTTTCCAGTTCCGCTGGTCTCTCACCCATATTTCTATTTAAGCTGCTTCCTTAGACAAAAATCGCTGAAATTTGGCCAAAAGTTTATCGATACTCGAAGAAGATATTATAGATCTATTTTACTTTATGAAATATAACATAATGGCAAATAAAGTATAATTTGGTTGGTTAGTTGATAAGGCATTTTTGCACTTCCAAGAATTCATTTGAGACTCCACTGATTGAAATATTTCCGGTAAAAAAAGTATGCCATCAATACAGTGAATAGTTTTCACATCATGATAAAATATCTATTTTCACAAGCTAAATTTTAGAAAAAATATCAAATATATCAAACAATAATTATAATCTAAACTATTAAGCTACAAATAAATTAGAATGCAACGACCATTTTAGCAGTGGGGGATACAGAGCGAATAAAATTATTAGTTGTGTATAAAGGTAATGACAATGCATGGTTGCCAATATAAAAAAATTAGCTTAAACATCGGTTGTTTGATGATACCCAATTAAATTGAACAATATGCAATTAAAATGTTTAATATATTATATTTTCAAACAAATTTTCAATGTTTGTGTCAATAGATTCTGACATAATAAATAAATAATTTAAAAAAATTTCTTTTTCCAAGTTTTTTTAGGGATGCTTTGGATTAGGGCCTATGGCACAAAATAAGAAATTAGTAATTATTCTTTTAGATAGTATTAAATAATTTTAACATAGGAATTTTGTTTTATAGATGGAGTACAATAGGATCAGTAAGGTTGATCATCATTCTATTGTGATCATGGGTAAATGTTTGTTGAAGAATATGAGAAATGTTGTAAAATTGGTTTTAATAAGTTTGAAGGAATAATGCAATAGCTAATTTGTAGTTGAATATTATTTGGGGTTGATATATTCTAAGTTGGAATAATTGAGGTGATCTTTAGGATTTTTGAGGCTTAGATTGCTGAAAAATGACTAAAATATAGATAATAGTTCAACTTAATGTCTGATGAGTTATTGAAGTTAAGAATATATTAGTTAAGTTTTTGTTTAAAGGCAACAATAATAGTCTCGTGATAGGCTTAGATATCTACCATTAGCTAAAATAAAAAGTATAATAAAAATGTATACGCCCCTGTTGTATACAGTCGAAATCAGGGATGTTAAAAATTTTAGTGTTTCACAAATACGTACAAAATTATTTTTACTTAAATATTGCACTTATTACGTGTACCATCAATATATATTTATTTCTTTTCTCTAGTCAAACAGTAGATAAATGTGCAGAATTTTGTCATTTCTTGTTTTCAGCGTGGTTCTGTTGAAGCCAAATATCTAACAGAAGTTTTCTTTGCTTAGCAAATATATCACTTCAGAATTTTTTTTTTTTGAAAATTAAGGATATATTTACGAAATCAACGTTACAAATATAATCTAAGTTACAAATTATCAATCTTGGTTACAAATAAACTACAATAATTAAAACTTGGTTACCAATCAACATTACTCATAATCAATTCAAGGTAAGTGTATTTAAATTTGGACATATTGAAGAAAACTTCCTAAAATACAGATCTTCAGAATTTAAATTCAAGAAATTAAAATGTTGTCAAGTAAATGAATTGAATTTGTATCACATATTTATTGTATCTTAGAAGTAATTAAAGATCTGTTCAAACTTCTCTCAAATTTCAATTATATCAAATGAATGTTTTCATGAAGAGATCTCCGAAAATCTATCATACGATCATTAACAAAGACAACCAAGAAATAAACCTTTGAAAAAAAACTGTGGAATAAACATCAACACTTGAAATATTAAAATTAAAAGGTCTGCATCAAGATATCATTATATTTATTTTTACTAAGATATTTTATAAAAAATGAAAATACCCAAACTAAGTAAATAAAGTGGCTGTATTATAAGCAATGTATTAATGTTTTTAGCCTAACAAGAACTTAGAAATTTCAAAAACATTGGTATATTTTGAAGGTATCAGAAAAACTGTCAAAATATATCATCGTGTCCAAATTCAGAATTAATTAAACGAAATTTGGACATACAAATATCCTTATTACTCTATGCATTTGGATTTTTTCCAATGGTATATAAAACTATTTATTGAGTTGCAAATATTAAGCGTTATGTTGTAAAAATGCATTACATTTTTTCAAATATATTTTTATACGAAATATATTTAAAACTTCTTAATCTTGTTATTCAAATATGCTTGGCTGCAACAAAATTTCTAAAATAAATTAAGCTCCGGCAGTCAATTCTTTTTATGGATTCATGAAAATTTTACCAATCTAATTTACATTAGATGTCATAGAAATTCTGAAAGAAATTTTTTTATTTATTCATTTATTTTTATGTATGCAATAAAAAGTTTCTTTAACAGGAAAATGTGAAACTAAAATTGCAATAATAGAAATATATTATTTCTATTTTATGTGAATTTGTTCTAAATATAAATTATCTACATTGATTTTTCATAAGGTGTCCATATAAACTAAATTCTTTATAAGGCTAAACTTTTAAAGATGAAAATTCTGTGTCTATATGCTGGACAACACACAATGTAATATCGGATTGCTGATGTTAGGATTGGAATTCATGAAATATTAGCTAGTCAATTTCAATAATGATGTACAATAAATTTTTGTAAAAAATATACTTTAATCTTGAAAATGTCATAATTAACTTAGAACTACAATTTTTGTGCACTCTTGACAGCAATTCCTTCGATTTCGACGTTGCATCCTTTAGGTAGAGCGCTGACCTCAACAAGTGATCTAGCTGGCTTCGTTTCTGTGAAAAATTGTTCATAGATTTCGTTTACTGCGCTATATTGATTTATATCAGTTATAAAAACTGTGCATTTTACCACGTCTGATATTTGATATCCTCCAGCAGTCAGAATGTGGGTCATATTGCGTAAGCACTGCCTCATTTGCCCCTAAAAGAAAAAATTACTCATAAATATCTCACATTGTCACACAAATTCATGAACATGGTTTTTTAGAATGAATAAACTGCTTAACCAATGACATTTTTATGTCTTATTCAAAATTTTTTTACATATTTTCAATTGATTATTATGCATTTTTAAAATTTTATTTAGGTTTCAAAAATCGTTTTATTAATATATTCGCCTGTACTCGATGATTGTGTACACCGGGTTATCCTGCGAAGCAAATCTTAACAAATGTATTGGCAAAGCACACCCGTAAAGCCGGGCTGACAGCCAGTCGACAAATTTTAGCACAAAATCCCCACGTGATCATGTGAAGCAATTTCGGCAAATATGCAAAATAGTGATAGACTGAAAAATATTAGATAGACTAATCAATGTATTGCAAAGTTTACCAATGGAGCACATTGATAAATTCATGTACAATGATTGTATAAATAGTTAAAATATTCGGAATAACTTTATGCAATACATATGTATTAAAATTAAAATGTTCTATTTCTACTTATAAGAAGCTACTATTATAAACTTAAGTAAATACATTTATGTGCTTTACCAAGTTTTTTAATGGACGAAATTTGTCTCATGTTTATCTGATTCGACGAGCTATATCAAAATATAAGTCATTTGGTTGTGATATGACTGTCTGCCCAATGAGGCTGGGAATTATTTTTTGAAAAAAAATAGAACTGTACACCTGAACCAGTTCCGGGTTGTGCAATTGATCAGCAACCACCAGTTTGAAGGCGTTTCTTCTCTTCTATCCTCTGTAGAATATTAGAAGGCTTTGCAGTAATATATTGCAAAACTACTATATTTTACACATTCGTATTGTATATATACGGATATTATCATATGAATCCTGAGAATTATTAAGTTTTTTGATTAAATTTTAATGCATTATAGATCTATTTCACCTAAAAGACAAACATTGTGTTGCATTCTTTAATTTTTAAACAGGCTGGCTAGTTCGACTACTTTTTGGCAATTGGGATCTACTTTTAAACACAAAGTATCATACATAAAATTCTTCGTTTTAGGATATGTACGTAAAATACTAAAAAGTTGAATACATTTACAAAAGTGAAAAAATAGGCATTACGCTAGAAATTTGGGTAAGCCATTCCGGGACAACCAATAGAGTGGAAATTCCCATTTCTCATTAGTAACCAAAACTTAGACGTTTTCAATCATTATAAGTATAAAATTATAGATAAAATTTTTAATAGTTAATATTATAATTTAATCACTTAGTAAGAATGAAAACAAAAATCCCTCAAATATTTACTTTTAAAATATGTTTTGAGTTTAAACGTATCTCTAGACAGCGTAGATACTAATATCTCTTCAATTACTTTCATCAAACAAGCAATTGTTTAACATGTTTATTCAACTGGAAACCATTATAAGCACAATAGCAACACGTGTCCATTCAATTGTTCATAAATGACTACGTATAGAAAAAATAATTGGTTCTCAATTAGACCCCATGCTTGAGTTATTGAGTAGTTAATGTACATGGTAATTGAAAACGTAGTTTTGTGAACAAGGCAATTCCCCTCTTGAAGTCTTAAATGAGTATCTCTTTGACTACTATGAATTGTATGCAAGCGAAGTATATGTAATTATTTTGACTTTCCAATAGTAAATAGATCAACCCAACTCGACATTGCAACCAAATAGACAATTTTAAAACAATCCTATTCGAATAATTTTGTGATTATAATCTTTGTATTTATATTAGCGATTGCAAAATCAACATACATAGTTTTAGGGATCTTAGTAAATTTTAAAGAAATCGGGTATATTTCCGAATTGCGGAAAATATCCTGTCACTCATTTGCCAATTCACATAACACATGTTTTTAAAGCTATTCGAAAATATTTTATGCAGTCAAATTTGTAAATATATTAGTGATAAACTTATCAGGTAAACATTCTGCATTTAGGGACCACTATGACCCCTTAAATGAGATCCCTCTAATTTATGAATGAACTGAAAAAATTTGCTTTTGTAAAAATATTCTTAGAATATTGTTGTGATTGTAATGAACGTTTAGATTGTTTGTTATACAACTTAACGATAGTTAGGAGCAAAATGCGAACTACTAAAATGTTTCCTAGGTATGGAACAGAAATAAATTTGGAAAGTCACTCAGTCTCAGGTGTTTAGTTCAATAAAAATTCAAGTAATTCCATGGATTGGAGAATATTGCCAAACGAAATATACTCAATGGTATTTCAATACCTGCCAATAACTACATTATGTTCAATACTGCTCAAAGCTGTATGCATTGGTGTATCCTCAAATTGATAAAATGCTTTAAAGAAACATTTGTTTTCCAAAACTGTTTAAGCTGAATCGAAGAAAGATCGATGATTTATTATTCTACAATGACTTATCAATTGTGAACAAGTTTACATTTTGGAATGAAGATCTATTAAAACTCATTGCAAATTTGCCAGAAACTTAGATGTCTTTTTGCTTATCGATGCGATGAGCTTCGAGATGAATCAGTGCTACAATCTCAAAATTGATGCTGCTGGTACATCTGCATTTACATAGAGGCAGTCGTATTCAATATACGACATTAAAAACTTTTCTAAATAACTAGTGAGTTTAAAAAGTTTTGCATCACCTGTGATAGTCCTTCTAACAGTTCTTTCGACACCATTGGAAATCTAACACAAATTTATTGTACTTGCATCTTGAACTTCGAAGTAAAGTCACTTGAATTGGAAGCTTTGTTAAGAACCTGAAGAATTTAACTGATTTGGATCTGCAAATGTCTTTTTATGATGCTACATTACCTAGTTCTTGCAATTATTTAAACGATCTTTAATGTTATAATTTGACCAAATTAAGATTAACACGTCTACACCAAGATGGGAATGGAGCTCTTGTAAGGATATTAAATAACAACAAAAATCTGCAATGTTTGATGTTAGAAGATTTTCGTATTTCAGGAAGTTTTATCTATGCAACACATCAATTAAGAAACTGGCCTGTTCGCGGTCCAACAATCTATCCCAACAATTTTATACCTACTTTCAGGAAAATGCTATACTCAATGAACTCTATGTAACAGTACATACTCAATTCGGATGTTCTGCTGGCTTCCAGAATGTACAAAAGTCCTTCTGTTGAAATTGGCACAAGAACAGAAGGTTAAATCATTAATGTCAGAAAATCTTGGATTTTTACATTTAAGACATGATATAATTATTGTGAAAAACTTCAAATTTGTAATGGCAAACTGCAAAGGCAAACTTAAGGAGTCTATGGATTGATAATATACAGTGTGTACAACAAGATTTCCTGATTTCAAAAAATAGCGGCATTAATGCCTTACCGGAATGAATTTTTCCTCAAAACGTATGTTTTGGCTCTTTATTAAACAGTGAACTATAGCTATACCAAATTTGAGACTAAGTATTGACCAAGAATTGAGATATGAAGTACTAAGAAAGTAAATGTCTTGCTACGATTAGATGATCCAATCATGTCACTATTCAAAGATTTTACTGCTGTTGAAATGTATTACCTTGATTCTTGTGAACTTTATGATAAGATTCCAGATCGAAGATTATTTTAGTTTTGCTTTTCAACATTCATAATTCTCTACATATTCAATTCTCCGAATTCATAATTGTAAGCTCATAATTTTGAAATGAATATGTGATTGTGAGTTTTGTTTAGCATTTCAAACTTCTTAATTCCGAAAATCCTTAGAAGTTAATATCATAAATAATATATGGAGAGTTACATTAAGACATAAAATCTCATTTCTTGCTATAGTGCAAAAGAATACTTTGAAAAAAGGAAGGCATTTGAAATTATGCAAATATTTATACTCTATATATAATTTGTTGCTTTCTAAATTATAATTTATAATGAATCGCACACATATTTTAAAAATTTTGGGAATTCAGTAGGTGTATTTTTGTAATTCCATTGCATAAAACAACATACATAATTGATTTATATATGTGTAGGAGTAGAGCCACACCTTATGCTAATGAAATACGTAAAAATTAATGATTACAGATTAATATTTCTCCAGATAGTGCTGCCTTAAATCATAGACAGTGTATGCAACTGCTTAAAGCATTTAAACTGCTTAAACCATAAACTAGAAATAAAATTTTTTACTAACCAATCGAATGGTCCTCATGTTTGAGACCATGGTCTTACAAGGAGTCTAATAGAAAAAATCATGCAGTAAATATTGAGCTAAAATCGCTAAAGATCTAAGTTTTGAAGTGATTTGTTCATTCAAATTGATGTTGTTTGGCAAGTAAGTTCTCCTATAAAAGTACATTAAGTACATTTAATGATTTAGCGTAGATTTTTTGTTTAATGTTTTCCAAAATTTACAAGTCATAATAGTGCAAGTACTTTTGCACTGTCTGCAATAATTTTTGTATTGGTTTATAGAAACTTATTGATTTATATACTTCAAATAATAACTTTAAAATTATGATGCCTAAATTGCTTTGTGTATGTATCGATACTACTGATGTGCGGGTACGGGTATTACCCACAGGTACTAGGTTATAACCAACCATACCAGCAGAAATTGACAGGTGTGCATATTTTTTTCATGCACGGGTGGGTACGGGAAAGCCTTCCATTCCACGATATTGACAACTTCGAAATACTATTTTTTAAAATTTAAATGTTGAAAAAATAAACATATATTGAATGTAATTTTTTGATAAGAAAGTATTTTTGACAATAAAAATGTTCTACCCACATATCACTAATAGATATGCAACATTTAGGCATTACCTGCGATACATTGAAGATTGAATTTTTTGTTGTTCATTGTCGTACAAATCATACTTTGATATTTACCATTTACTAGCATTTCAATTTGTTTGTATTGTTTTATTGGTGGTAATGGCTAACAGTTCAGCAAAGCTTAGCATTTGTTAATTTATTTTCAATAAACGACATTTGTTTTCAGTAATTATATAACATTCTTTCTTAACGTGCTTAACACACTTTAGCAGCCAATAACGCACTCATTGACAATAATAGTAAAGTGTATCTTAAGCAAATCATACATGCATTTATCAATCGATCAGAATGTTTGCAATTGAAATGATGCAACATCAAGAAGTGAATGGAAGAATGTATTGATCTTGATAAAGCAATTTTAATCAATTGATTTAAAGCAAACATTTGAATTATTTAAATAAGAGCATACTTTTTGTTAGACACATGGGTGGGGGCGATTACAGGGATTATTCAAAACTTTTAAATAACTTCAAAAAGATCCTGTTGACAGAGCAAAGCAAAAATGTTGTAGGAATAACAAAGATACGCAGTACTATCTAAATTTCAAATTCATATGAAATTTTGCATGAATAGAAGTAGGGTTGAGGACTGGCATGCATTTTCCATTTTTTCTAGATTTTAGCTACTAATAGAAAACAATTTTTTGCATTTTTTAATCACCTAGGTCTTATACGAAATTCTAAGAGGTTTTATGACATTTTGGCATATTACTTAACATTACATCGGCCTGGCCTCCAATTTAAAAGAACAATACGTTTTTTTCCATTTACAAAGAATTCTTTCCAAGCCTATTTCCAAATTTGAAAATGTTGGGGCATGAGTAGGTCTATTGGGGAACATACTTTAATGCAATCTTGAAAATTCTATTAAAAAGTATTGCTGTGCTTGGGGTTGTTGAAAATTCAGAATGTCTGAAAAAAATTTTTAATTCCCTCCATAACTAAATTGATGTATTTATGATGTTTTGAGCCTATGGAGGCAACAAAGGACTTTGATTGTTTCTTGGTATGTGCAAAGATATCCAAAAACAATTGAGGCGAGCCGTGCGTAAAGCAGAGATCACGGGGTTCTATCAAGTTGTGCTTTCAGATTGAGCTAGAAGCGTTTAAAATTTTTAATTCCCTCCATAACTAAATTGATGTATTTATGATGTTTTGAGCCTATGGAGGCAACAAAGGACTTTGATTGTTTCTTGGTATGTGCAAAGATATCCAAAAACAATTGAGGCGAGCCGTGCGTAAAGCAGAGATCACGGGGTTCTATCAAGTTGTGCTTTCAGATTGAGCTAGAAGCGTTTAAAATTTTTAATTCCCTCCATAACTAAATTGATGTATTTATGATGTTTTGAGCCTATGGAGGCAACAAAGGACTTTGATTGTTTCTTGGTATGTGCAAAGATATCCAAAAACAATTGAGGCGAGCCGTGCGTAAAGCAGAGATCACGGGGTTCTATCAAGTTGTGCTTTCAGATTGAGCTAGAAGCGTTTAAAATTTTTAATTCCCTCCATAACTAAATTGATGTATTTATGATGTTTTGAGCCTATGGAGGCAACAAAGGACTTTGATTGTTTCTTGGTATGTGCAAAGATATCCAAAAACAATTGAGGCGAGCCGTGCGTAAAGCAGAGATCACGGGGTTCTATCAAGTTGTGCTTTCAGATTGAGCTAGAAGCGTTTAAAATTTTTAATTCCCTCCATAACTAAATTGATGTATTTATGATGTTTTGAGCCTATGGAGGCAACAAAGGACTTTGATTGTTTCTTGGTATGTGCAAAGATATCCAAAAACAATTGAGGCGAGCCGTGCGTAAAGCAGAGATCACGGGGTTCTATCAAGTTGTGCTTTCAGATTGAGCTAGAAGCGTTTAAAATTTTTAATTCCCTCCATAACTAAATTGATGTATTTATGATGTTTTGAGCCTATGGAGGCAACAAAGGACTTTGATTGTTTCTTGGTATGTGCAAAGATATCCAAAAACAATTGAGGCGAGCCGTGCGTAAAGCAGAGATCACGGGGTTCTATCAAGTTGTGCTTTCAGATTGAGCTAGAAGCGTTTAAAATTTTTAATTCCCTCCATAACTAAATTGATGTATTTATGATGTTTTGAGCCTATGGAGGCAACAAAGGACTTTGATTGTTTCTTGGTATGTGCAAAGATATCCAAAAACAATTGAGGCGAGCCGTGCGTAAAGCAGAGATCACGGGGTTCTATCAAGTTGTGCTTTCAGATTGAGCTAGAAGCGTTTAAAATTTTTAATTCCCTCCATAACTAAATTGATGTATTTATGATGTTTTGAGCCTATGGAGGCAACAAAGGACTTTGATTGTTTCTTGGTATGTGCAAAGATATCCAAAAACAATTGAGGCGAGCCGTGCGTAAAGCAGAGATCACGGGGTTCTATCAAGTTGTGCTTTCAGATTGAGCTAGAAGCGTTTAAAATTTTTAATTCCCTCCATAACTAAATTGATGTATTTATGATGTTTTGAGCCTATGGAGGCAACAAAGGACTTTGATTGTTTCTTGGTATGTGCAAAGATATCCAAAAACAATTGAGGCGAGCCGTGCGTAAAGCAGAGATCACGGGGTTCTATCAAGTTGTGCTTTCAGATTGAGCTAGAAGCGTTTAAAATTTTTGAATTAGATCGTGAAAAATTTTTAAAAATGTCCGAACTGTTTAATGTTAATGTGTAAACTTACGAAATAAAAGATGATCTTTCTCAACAAATAAAATTGCAAAAGCAAGTTTCAGCAAAAATTTTTTTGTGACTTTGTAAAAAAGCGTTCGCATACATGTATAAAAATTGATTGACGTGTGCTAATTGATGAGTCATTGCCCGCAATTAATTCATGAATAATGAAGAGGGGTGGCTAAATAAATACAAAATACTCTGAATATACAACAAGGAGTTGTCGAATTTAAGTGTATGTACGTTTTTCTTTCTCGTTTTTTAAAGTTTATTCTAAAACTGTTATGAAGTTTGCATTTTGTTCAATGCCTATGACGTAAAGATATCTTCATTTTAACACATTATTCAGTTTTCACAATGATTCAAGTGGTGGCGGTTGAATGCATTCAATAATGTAAGATATTTTTGTATTTTAAAAAGTTAATATTACTAAATTTGTTTCATGTGATTACAAATTATTATAAAAATTTCACACATTTAATATCTTTGCTAAACAAAAATTTGTATTAGACTTTTTGAAAATATATTTTGTAAAGGAGAATTGCTTCTAATCACGCATCATTCTGAAAAAATCATAGAGAAAATAAATCCAAAAACAAAACTTAAAACATTATAAATTTTTCTTTCACAAATTTTGATTATTAGCGTTTTTTTGGAATATAATTTCGAGATTTATGCATTTAGGAATGTAAATTGGAGGTGTATGCAAAGTCAAAACGTTATGCAAAACGAATATTTGTCAATTGTGTTAAAACATGTACTAGGGAAACCATAACAAATGGAAAAGTGTCAGATGTATTAAAACTTATAGCAATTCCTCAAAAACTTGAGCTAAATCTAGTAATAAATATACATATTTTAGCCTCTCAAATAGTGGAAAAATACTTGGAAATCCAAAATATATTGGCATTCTCTCCAATGCTATGCCTTAGAAACTCTAACAAGATCAGATTTATTTATAAAAATTCGCAATCTCTATATGATTTTAAAACATTTATTGGGGAAATTGAGTTAAAATCCGGTTTTCCTAACTGCATATTGCGAGATATAAATTTTATATTTGAATACAATGAGTAAATCGCCTTAAAGAAGTATTTATTTCATTTTATCTGCTTCTGATAATTGTAATTTAAGCTATTTATTTCTATATTTAGAAAATGTTGTTAAGTTGTTTTAAAATCTAATGTACAAAATGTAGTTTAAATTATTTAACGATTGCTGTTGTGTTTTTATAATCTCATAAACAATTACAAGTATATTTTAATTACATTAAGTTTTAAGTACTATACGTATACTTTAATTTATTTTATATAGCTTTGATATTCATTTTCAATTGAAAAATTTACTTCTTTTCATGCAAATTGTGTACGACTATGCGTTTTGTAAAATCAATCAATTTAATCGTTTTTGCGTTAATGTAGTTTTTTTATGAAAATGTGTTAGTCTCTTCGTAATTAAAAATGCTTTGCGAGTTTCATGACATCTAATTGATTCGTTTTTGAGATGGCGTTATGTATTCATTTGCGATTATCAAAATTTACGAATTGACTGAAGAAAAATGTGAATGTTAACGCTTTCTCAATAATTATAAAGTTTTTATTTTAAATTCATAAACTATTAAACAACTGCAAGTACTTTAACAATCATTGATTTGTAGAATGTCTTAAAATTTATATTTAAATTAAATATCCCAAAGGCAACTAATTTTTTTCGAAAAGGCAAAACAAATCACCAAAAAAAAATTCAATATCCCAAGGCAAATAAACTTTTTCGAAAAGACAAAACAAATCGTTAGAGTATTGTATATTTATTTCTTTTATACCAGAGACGATGATTGATAAATCGTTTTACTTTATTAACATTTTAGTTTTGTAGCATCTTTCATTTACATAATTGTATAAATTGGGAAAACATGTTGTACTAATAATTGAGATTGTTTTCTAACTTGTGAAAAAATTCTAGTTTTATATGATATGAAAGTGTTTTATTTAATTGTTAAAGTGATTTGGATTTCATGTTTGATAGATAACAATTTTTACGATTTGTTACATTTTGACATTTGAACAATGGCCATAGATAAACTATGTTGACATTATTAAAGCATGCAACTTTATACATAGAGCGGATTAACGGAAATTCACATTGATGAAAGAGCTACCCTTAAAGATTCTAAACTTTTTGGTAAGCTATTCTTATAATTCAATCTCAGATATTGTTTTGATTCTTAACGCTTTTTTTGCAATATTATTTCTAGTTAGTTTTACAGATATTTCTTTTAAAAACGTATCAATTTTATTTTAATGAATTGCTGTATATTAATCATTAATTTAGATACTACCATGTGAAATTCATAATGTGCAAATACATATTGCGTTTGTTTCCTACAGCATTCACACCCCAACATGAAGGTTTGACGAATATTATCATTGTTCATTGAACTGTAGATGAAATTCGCTATATGAACTTTATCATTTAGTAGTGCATTTTATATTTTCTTTGTAAATAATTTATTCTTTATAAATGTTCGTTTTCTCTGTATGGTGAGAGTGTGCGTCTGTGGAAGCATGTATTTATATTTTTAAAATTATTTTTACTTGGAAATATTTATCGATTCAATTTTTAAAAAAGTTTGAATTTTGCAATTGACACATGTGTTGAGTGTGAAACAGGTATTTTTCTCAATGTTAAAAATACTTATTAATTATGAATTTTACCAAAGAAATTTAGCAATAAAAATATAATTCCAAAACGTGGATTTTTTGCGTATCGAATTTCAGTAATCTTTGACAATTATTTATGTAATATTTATAAAAAATTGGTTACATTTTAAACAATAGACTGCAAACAAAATTGTGTGGCAACAAAAACCAATATATTCCAACGACGTCAGAGATACACATACAGCCAAAATACACAATTACATCATATCCATGACAGACATGCCCGCAAGGGTCAAAGGTAAAAAATATCAACGGGATGGACTCGCTTTTATACTACTAGCAACTGTATCCTCTTTGAATTTTACCATTCATAGCCTATGTGATAATACATATAATTTATTAACCAAGTGCAATTTCAACTATGTACATCTTGGCCATTTTCAAAAAGATTCTCTTAAAGGAATGCTTGGATATATTCAACAACAATCTGATTAAAATTATTACATCGCTTTTGAACAAGTTCTATCAGCTGTTGGTCTTACAAGAGCTTCCGAATTAATAGAGGTCGATATTTTTGAAAATGAAAATATCTACTCAAATGACGTTCCCCTTTACAAGTCTTCATGTTGTGATGCTAAGGAAATGAAGAAGAACTTTCAGTAATCGACTCAAGATTGAAAAAATGAAACTCTCTGAAAAGCTTAATGCATCATTATTTATATTGCTGGTTATATAACAAATAAATAAGGCTTAGAAGAAAATAGAGGGGTTGTGAATCCTAGTTCAAATTTCCTAGAACTATTATAAACAGATGTGGGCTTTCTTATCCTACTCACAACTTTCTATTTTTCTAAAGATAAGTTACTTAGTTTTTAAGAAGGTTGAGAAAATGTTTTATCTAAATCAATTTTTGAAGCTTCTACTAGATGTATATTAAGTTGGCTTTTTAATTTTGCAATTAACAACAAGTAATACTATTTGTCGCAGATTATACAATATTTTATTTTGCGCACGTCACCAGTTGAAGGATGTGCATCTCAGAGAAAGGGGAAAAAGCTTAGTTTTTGATTAATTGTTTCATTTTTCACTTATGTTGTTTATAGTTTTTAAAAGTTTGCTGTTAATTATTTGAAATTCATTATAAATATCATAAATTATATATTTTCAATGGCCTATTAGTTTTTACACTTATTCTCGTTTCACGACCTCGTGATATACTTCTTGCTTCTAATCCTACCCAACTACAATTTTGAAATTTTAAAAATTCCACAATTTGTTGCAAAACGTGCATGTATTCATATGCATATTATGCCAATGGAGATACTTTACATTCAAATTCTGCAACTTTTAACTAGTAAAAATCTTACTTGATATCCATTCGCAACTTTTCCAGTACCTACATCAACACCAATACATCCACTGAGGTACAATGTCCCATTAGCTTCAATGGCTTGATTATATGGTCCAATAGCTCCTGGTGCTTCCTTAGTGTTCACTATTCTTTTATTCGACATGGCAACTAGCTGACGACTACACGTTAATAGTAATGGTGCTTGCTTTAAAGAATGTTTTAGTGTAAATATCATTGGCAATACGATGAACAATTTGTCCACCTACTTTACGTGTTTACAATTTTGATAAATCTATCTCTGCGTTTCAATTGGACTAAAATACAAAATTCCTTAAAATATCAAAATGGATGTTTCCATTACCACCTTTTTTGTCAACACTTCAAGATGGTTTGCAAATTTTACAATGTACGTTTTTGACTTTCGCATTGAATGTAGACTAGCAAATTCTTAAATTTAATACTGGCATATGGTTTCATTGAAAATGTGAAATAGTTTTGGGCAAATCAACTTTGGTCGTGTATATTTTGTCAAATCGAATCCCTTTAAATATTTTGTTGTAAATATACGATTTTACCAGTTAAAAGCTGCTTACAAATCGTGTACAGAGTTTTGTAAGCCCACGTCATTTGTTTTTTTATACAATTAATGTTACACAAAGAATATAAAAACAACACAATTTTCATTTTAATATCTACAATAGAATGTCAAGAATATGAAAGAAAATGAACATTAGTGGGCTTTTTAACAACACACCTTTGTATATTGTGTACCGGTATGCTTTCTATGCCGTTAAGTCTCGACGAGTTGGACCAATGGGGTAGGCTTTTTGGATAGAAATGAAACAATTATCCATTGTGATGTTCATTGTTCAGAAAACTTTTGTAAACCCCAGTGATGTAAAACCTCCGCAATTACTATACTCTCAGCAAAAGTTTCTGCGACTCTAAGTGCAAATGGCAATACAATTCTTTATTCTCCAAAAATAGAAATATAGCTTATTATAAGCAATTTTAATCAAATTTGAGGCCCCAAGCTTGGAATTTGGAGCCTTTTGGAGCCACAACATATCAAAATAGCAAAGTAGTTTTTTATATATTTTTATATATATAGCACAAAGTTGCGTCCTAAAAATAGAAACATATCTTAAATAAACAATTTTTAATAACTTTGAAGACCAAATGTTATTATTAATAACTGTATCAAGAAATACGGACGTGAATGGCATCCTATAAGAAGATTGTTACAGACTTCAAGGTAGTCATTGACTTTTCTAACTCGGAATCATCAGCAATCGTTGCTAACATTCATAGATTATTGAGACGCTACCCTAATGATTTAGATCAGAATTGTGAGGATGAATTTTCTTTCTGTAAGAGTGATTTTTACCAACACTTGAAGGTTCGTTAAACAGTTCCCCAAAGACAATAATGCAGCATTTAATTTCAACACCCATGGAACTTACTACCTTCCTAAACGTTGCAGTTTCTCTTAGCGTATTTTTAACACTACCAGCTACAGTATGTGAAGGAGAACGTTCTTTTTCAAAGATCGAGTTGATCAAAACAATAAGAGGACATCCATGAGTCATCAATGTTTAAATGCTTTTTCATCCGGAGTATTGAACGTGATGTTTGCAGAAAATTAGATTTTAGTAAAAAAATCGAATTTTTTACTCAGGAAAAGTGCACGAAAAAGGAAATTTTTTCAAACTTAGTATTTTGAAGAATTTCAGTGAAAAAAATGTTAATTTATTTTGTTATCTGCTTAATTTAGTCTCTTATATATATGTATATATACAGTGGCGGCCACTGGATTAGAATCACCATAAAATTATTGGAAAAACATCTCATTCATATTTAAAACAGTAAAGTACATTTTCATTCCTTTTGTTCAACTTATTATATTTATTATACTGTAGGACTAGATCCGGATGAAAGGTTGTCAAAATCTATAAATACATGTAAAGATTTAGAAATAAATTGATAACAATATTTAGTTTAATGAAATATGTTTCAATCAACGTTTTCAGCTACTTGTTTCTTAAAATTTAGCTCAGACTGGAGAATTCTTTAATCTTTTGTATGCAATGATCAATCTTATTATACTATGTTGTCTGCCTCCGCCATAACCGGATTGCCTCAGGGCTCCCATGATGTTAATCCGGCTCTGGATATTAATGTACAAAATATTTATTAAGAAGTAGTATCCATCAAAACGGTTACTGAAAATTATACACCCAAAATTGGGATGGTGGGGGTGCTGTGGAGGGGGGTGGGGTGGTCCTGTATGAACACATCGTACAGTGACGCCACTGGCACGGACACGAACTTTAAAAGGTTAACATATTTTATTAACATAAAGCAAGGTTTCCTGCTGATTTCTACATTCAATATATCAATTCAATTAAAAAGCTTTTTAAAAAAAATGTCACGATTGCATTTTTTTTCAAATTAGCAGAACCAATTAAATACGCTTGAATATTTAAAACTGTGCGATTTTGATTTGTTTTCTGCTTTCAATCAACATATGTATTAGGTGAGTTTTGTTATCCCTCCATTGCATAGTTTATCAGAATAATGGAAACTTGTAAAATCTCTAAATAAGCCAATGTAACTGTTCCCAACAACAGAATGATTGCCTGAGACCGAGATAATGGTCCAATTTTTTAAAAACAATGGTAAGTATTTCTTAGAAAGAATATAAAACTATAATTTTTGCATTCGTATAGAAATTGTTCATGCACATTTTACATTTGCATTTCATATAAATTCTCTTTGCAAAGAAAATCTTTGTCAAGTGCATTCTAGATGAAAAATTCAAAACACGAATCTAGAAAACACTCAAAAGGCATATCATTATATGCGAAATTTTTGAAATTTCTTCATTACCTATTATCCATAACCAATATCTTTCTTCGTCTACTTGCATTTATTAAGTTTTCGTAACATATGAAACCGTGCATAAACTTATTGATTAAAATTGTTAGGAAATACCCTTATGGGGTTGAAAAATGATTTTATGATTTATTCAGTTCAGTTCGGTCAGAAACATTAGATATACGTAAACTCAGTGATTGACTATCGTACTAAAGTAGATCGAGAACAGTGCATTTTACTTGAAATGTATCAACTTTTTATACAACAAACTCTTAATTTTGCAATTAAAATTGATCCATAAATGTACTTGTAGAACCTTTCTAGTAAGAATATTGTAAGAAAAATCATATTTCCATGTGAAACTCTGAGCTTTGTTAATAATAACTTTATCAATTTTGGTAGTGCTAATTCCCACTAAAAACATGTAATCCTAAATTAAATTATCCAATTATATCATATCCATTTAGAAAAGGAAGTATTTTTAATTCAACAGGTGTCCAAACTCATAAATAAGCATCCGCTAAATCAACAAATGATAGTTAGTTTTGCTATGTTTAACTGTGTAACTTTGGTAAGAGATACGTTATTTACATTACTGTAATAAATTGTAGGATTAGTGGTGTCTAAAACCAACCGCATGGATAAACATACGATAAAATTATAAAAGTGAAATGCATACAATAAAAGAATCCTAAAAAATGTTGATCTACCATGAGGACACATGACTCAGAAATCTTAAACCAAAAGCTGGTAAATGGATACCAAATTTTATGAAACTTTTGGTTTTGTCATTACTTTGGCACTTTTAGTTTTCTTTAAACATAGGCCTACTAGTGTGTTATTCTGATTTTGATGATTCATGCATTCAGTTTATATTTATTATATATTTTAAAAACCTAAAACAATTTTTAATTCTGCAATTCTGCAGTTTTTTTGTTAATTATTCTGTAAACTCACAGCTTATGTCCCTTAATTTTCCTACGTGTCCAAAGCTGAAAATGCTTATTATATTAAATGTTTAAAAAATCCGCACAATCATATATATATATATATATATATATAAATATATGTCACTACTTTTATATATATATATATATATATATACATAATACAATTAAGATGATACGTATAGCTAATAAGCTGTTGTTATGAAATATTTAGTACTCTAGTATTGCTCTTTGTTCATTAGATGTCGAATCATAAATAAATAACATTATCATTGTTGGTTGCATATTGAACAAAAGTTGGCCAACGTCACTATTGTAAGTATTATGATTGAAAGTGCCGATCTGTAATTTTATATTAAATGCAAAATTTACAAGAATCGATTGATGCTAACTCATCTTTTGACGTAAATCAGTTTCAAGTGTACAGAGTGCCTACTTGGATTGTTCCAAATCAAATCTCCAGAATCAACAGGATGGTGAGAAAGAAATTTTCCAAATTCCCGCACTACTTGTATTATAAAAATGGTCCGAAACGTTTTCATCGATTTCTCTACAATGTGAATCATCGAGATTCCTGCTTAAGATTGGCGTTAACATCCGATTTAGAATATACTGCTGACGATTTAATTGGCTACGTTCTGGATCAAAAAGCAAGATCGCTTTCCATTGAAAACAAACTCAAGACTATATATTTTGATGAAAATTCAGCTTTTATTGAAGCTCTTCTTTCAATGCTGGTTGTAGATAAAACTACATATTTCAAAGATCGTGGATTATACAGTATTAAAATGTAGTCACAGAGTAGTTTTCCATTGTGTTGGAATAGCTATTTTTTAAATAAAAAATTTAGTTTTCTCAAAATCTGAATCCACTCAATGTTGTTTGAAGAGAACATGTCATTTGTTCTCTTGTCATTATGTTTGCTTTATAAGCAATTGTACGTTCTTTGAATATGATGTATATTTGTGTTTCAGGCTGATGATGTAAAAAACTGCTATGCATTTATATATGTATTAAGTAATTACCTAATAGGTTTTCATCTATTATATTTAGAGAAAATTACCATAATTCTCACATATGTCTTATTAAAGAGTTGCAATGGATATATAAATAAGCATTGTGTTGAATTTTTATTCAAGAACTAGATTTGCAATGGGAGAATATGCTATGAAATTTTATAAAATTTACAATTGTATCTTCGCAAGTCCCCATTTCATTATACATCATAGAGCTATTCAACTTTGGATAACAATGAGGGCTTTCCGCTAGAAATTCAAAGGAGATTCTGAACCGTGGGTTGTTAAGATACTGTGCAAAAAATTGAAACATTTGTTGTCAAAGTTAAGTGATTCACCCATTGAGAAATTGCTGATATATTTGACACTAGTCATGTGCTCGCATGGTTAATTCTGAGTGAAACGCTAAAAATGCTTTGCTTTTGATCAAATGGGACTGCACAGCAGTTTTTACATGGGTCTCAAATTTTAATTAGTATTTGGAACAACAAGTAATTCAATTGAACGTTGAAGTTAATGATAGAACTTCAATTATAAAATCCTTAATAAATTCTTAAAAATTTTGATTATATTCTCATAAGCAGTGTTATTAAGCAAGCCAAAGTAATCACAAGCTAGTCTAGTCCTTAACATTAGAAGAAAGGCTTGCAGCAGAACTAGAAGTGCATCACGAAAATTTAAACGAACTCGACACTGCTCACCAATTGTTTTTAGTTGCAGAAAAACTATTTTATAATGACATTATTTCTGGTATATACTAGTAATTTACTGATAGTTGGACCTCGGTTGTAAGTGGGCCGTTTCCGACCATGGGCTGCATCACAAATTCCTCTTTGATGGACAAAAATGCAAACCACCTGATTAATGCTTGCAGTAACTTTTGGACTTGAAGCTGAAAATTGATATATAAAATATTCTGTTTATCAGTTTTGTTTGAACAAAAGTGTAAATATCAACAAATAGCAGTTTCATTTTCTGTTTTGCAAGTTTTCTCACCACACCCACAGATTTTTTCAAAAGCATAATCGCGATTTTACTTAGAAAATAGTTTCGCACCTCGAAGAAATTAAATTACAAAATAGATCATCATGCAGTATGCATGCTATCATAGATTTCTACAATGTTGTTATTAACTTAATACAGTGCGGTGCAAAACTAAAGAAACGATATTTTTAATTCATTAAGACTATGCCTATGCATTCAAATTTTTTATACTGAGTAATAAAATGTATTCAACAGGAAAAGTATTTAATGACGAAGCACACCCCGACATGAGAAGATAAACCAATGTATGTGTCGCAACATAATTTCAAACAAGCACATTCGCCAAAATAAACCAACCAATGAAAGTTGTGCACAACTAAAGAAACACATTCAAAAAATTAACATTCACTTTGCATTTTCAACATTGAATCACATTTTATTGATCCGCGCTCACAACCCGACAATGCCACTTGCTAAGCTTCTGACAGAATTTGAAAAGAGCCAGATTACTGCATATCATTCATCTGGTAAAGGCGTATCAGAAATCACACGAATTATCAGTTGCACAAAATCAGCAGTTTCAAAATTTATTAATGTAGCAAACAAGGGGAAAAGAGGAAAACCTATTGGAATGCCTAGAAAGATAAACCAAAGAACACTCAGGCGAATTTGGCGCGTACAAAAGGCCATAAGACAATTAGTTGCAATTCAATAGCTCAAAAAATTTCCTTACATGCTAGCAAATGGGCTGTGGTACATGAACTCAAGTGATGCAACCTTTATTGGAGAAAGATGCTTGCCAGACCGCAGTGGAAAAAACACCATTTAGAGGCTAGAAGACAGTATGGTAGAAAGTACAGGACGTGGGATAAAGAGTGGAGAAAAATCATCTTTACAGATGAAAAAAAATTCAACCTCGATGGCCCACACTGCTGGAAATATTACTGGCATGGACTGGGATCCAATTTTGAGTTTTGTTCTAAACGCCAAGATGGTGGAGATTCAGTAATGGTATGGGGCGGCCTTGGATTTGGCGGAAAGTTGTAAATACAATTTCCTCAAAGTCGTATGACTGCTGGCTCCTATCAGAAAATGCTAGATGACATCGATTTGGATCTCAATGGAGAACTTATTGGTTTTCGAACTTTCTTATTTCAACAGGACAATGCACCGATACATAAAGCATATTTTTTAAATTTTGTTTTATAGTTATTTATTCATTTTGACTCTATCAAAGGCACGCACAACATTACAGTGGTTTCAAGAACATGGAATTACACTGCTTGACTGGACATCTTTGTCTCCAGACCTGAATCCAATCGAAAACATCTGGGCTCTGATGGTTCATGATGTTTATCGTGACGCACGACAGCATGACACTTATGCTGAACTGCGCCAAGCAATCCGAGAAGCATGGGACAACATCAGCGATTATTCTATTGTTGATCTCATTGATTCCATGAAGGAAAGGACTTACAACATCATAGCAAACAATGGTCAGCATAGTGGCTATTAGTTTTTCTATTTTAATAATGTTTCTTTAGTTTTGCACAAATTGTTTTTGTATTTCTTTTAAGTTCATTTTATTCTTTTGTTAGATTACTCAGACTAAAAAAATTAATAGTAGTTTTAGCTGTAAAAAAAATACATGAATTACTATAGAAAAATAGTAAAAGCTAGGGTTACCAATAAATAAAATTTTCTTGTTTAGAATCATGTCAAAAATATTTAACCAAAGCGTTTCTTTAATTTTGCACCGCACTGTATGTGTGCATGATGTAGCATATGTAGACTTTTGTGTAAGATATGGACTTGTTTTAAAATGATCAGTCTGTCCTATTCCAGATGTAGAAGAATATAATACTTGGTATTCCATCAAATTTTTCATTGTACATTTAACACATTGTGTTCTACTATATATGTTTACGTAATATCTCTTTTCACCAACTGAGCTTACAGTTTTACAAATTATATATTACTTGGGTGTTATCAAATGTCACTAGATATTTTATTTTGGAATGGCTATTATTGTTTTCATTGCTCATGTTTTAGGTCCATGGTAACAATAGGCATCCTGGGGAAAGTAAAGATTGTGCAGTGCTGAACTTTGTCACTCAGAGTCATTGTGTAATGTATGCTTTTACATTTAGCACAATTTATACACAAATGCTAAAATTGTTGTTTTTTTACCTCTTCCATACTATATCTTTGATTACTATTAATGCATGTTGAAATATATGTCTATACAAGTGTTGGCTTTTACATCTATGAATTATTTTCCTTAATACTGAGCATCACATTGTTAAAACATTGTTACAATGAACATGTATATTAACAGAAGTAAATATGTAAGTTCACCTAACAAAATAAAAATTTGTCAAAAAATAATTTTAACTCTGTCAAACATTTCTTATCATCAATTATATCACTTTGCCTAAATCCTAGCAATCAAAAATAAAACTTTGTCAAAATAATATTAATTTGTTCAATTTAGTTTTGTCAGATATATTTCATCACTAGATGGCGTCCAATAGAATCAATTCATTTCCACATGGTAAATAGTCATGGGTGTCCCATTGGCACGTCCTCATGCCCATCTTAACTACTCTTTCAACATGACAAATTCAGAGATTTGATAAAAGTAATCATTTGTTTGTTTGTAGGGTTTTCTTTTGTAAAGCCAATGTTTTGAAAATTGCATTTGTACCATTTGAATGATTTTTGGATATGACAGTCAAAATTTTCCTTTGATTGACGTACTATATAGTGTATATTTTGTCATCCAACAAAATTATTAGTTCTTTAATATAGTAAATGTTGTAAGCATTTCTTTGCAACTTGAAAAACATGTTAGATTTCAAGGTAATTAAATATTTGGTTCTGTCCTCCTTTATTTATGATATTCTCTGGTTTATTGATTGAATAATGCCTCTATGCTAAATTTCTATTGCCACAATGTACAATTGTTTCATATGTGTGTGATAAGGGTAATTAAATATTTAGTTTGATTGTCTTCTTTCCAGGGTTAGAATGTTGTGTCATTTGATTGCCAATTAGAAAGTAGAAAGCGAGAATCCTCACACAGGATAAATGGCAAATACCTTCTTTGTAGGTATAGATACTCATTACAATTGACTATCACCCTCACACTTGGTCCATAGCTCATCTCCACTACCATGCAGTCTTTTATGCGCAAATTTGTAAATTCCGTGATGAGTACACCATTCTAAATGTACAAATACTTGTAAATAGTGTATTATCCACACATGAAAAGTACAGGTGCATAGTATTTAAAAGATAGAATTTTGAGAAAATTACAAAGTTATATTTAAATTACAA